>CM048753.1:98682746-98847746 GCA_026315105.1 Locusta migratoria | reverse complement strand
GTGTGTGTGTGTGTGTGAAGAAGCTCTACGTGCAAGAGAATAAATGTCAATAAGTGACAAACTGTTGCAAGATGAAGAGTTATTGCCAGCATGCATTATGAAAGTAATTCCTGCAAATGTATGGGCCCACTATTGCTACTCATTGAAGTATATGTTTATCATCAGGTAAAAAATCTACTAAAAATTTCAAAACTGCACTTACGCCATTGAGAAAGAAGTAGAAATTACTTCCCTAAAAGCTTGCATCAAACTATTTTCCATTACACATCACCAGCTATCCTTGCAAGTATTGAGCGACATGCTCTGTTATGCATGGTTCACTGCTGGAAGATGAAAGAATTTTTTTTCAGAATGTCAGTCAAGTTTGTGTTTCTGTGGGGACATTAAAAGAACTGTGTCACTTCAAAAAGATGGCATTTATAACATGCACAAGATGCAGTCGTAATTATTGCTTCCCCTGTTTCTTCATTCAGTAGCAACTGAGTACATGTAATTGATCAATTGCAAAAGAATGGAAATTTACTGATGTACATGCATGAAGTTCGTGTGTAAACGTTAACTGCAATCCCTTTTTAAATGCTTTCAGTCCCAAATTTCTTCCTATGCCTATATTTTTGGTTCTTATATAAATTTATAAAATAACCTATATGACGCATTTGACTGTGATGTCAGTAGTGTATGCATTGCCAAGGAACCTGTGACCCTTCAATATGAATACAATCTTTTACTGCTGAGCCAAACACCACTTTCCAAACATGCTGTCACAGGGACAATTAAAAAGATGTGTATGTTGATAGATCCGTATCAAAATTCATTTTTATTTCCTAAATGCTTGGCCCTCTGGAGTTCCCAATTTGTGCACTTTCATGTCTCATAATTTGGTGATGATGAGTAAGTGTCCTCTTCTTGTTAGTTGTATTATGTATTAGGGTGTGGTTAGTTGGAGGGGGAGGAGTCACCAGAATATACCATATTTACTTGGAAATAGGTCAAATAATCACAAAGGTTGAGAAACACTGTTCTGAGTGTTCCACCAACAAAGCACAGCCCTTGGCTAACCTTCTCCAAACTATTATCTGTGTGGTTTTCCACTTAAAGTTGTTTGTATTTGTAATCCATAGATATTTAGTTGAATTGACAGCCTTAGAGTGACCTGATTTTGTAAGTAGGCCTAACCAAATTTTTAACAGCTTTTGTTTTGGTACTCACATAGTTGACCTTACATTTTTCTTTATTTAGGATTAATTGTCACCTTTTGAAGTTCACAGGGATCTTGTGACACCAGTTGGCATTGATTTTCTGTTGACTTCACCTATAGGCAGTAAATGCAAACAACCTTAGAGAGCTGTTCTGATTATTTCCTAGATCATCTATGTAGATTCATATTAATCCTCAGGATTAATTTTTATAAAGCTGAATGTTAACTGTTGTAATAAGGTACATCCCTGTTTGAACTCACATAGATTATTGTCTTAACCTCATTTATCTTCACTTCTCCCTCTGCTTGTACTTACTGCCCATTATTTTAGTATTTCTTTATTTAAATGCACACAAACTTGCTCAGACTTTGTTTTCAGTTGGTGAACTCTATTCAAACCCCATTCATGAATTATCGTGGTCGGGACCATATAAATCCCAAATCTCGTGGGACTAACATGAAGGAAGAAATTATTTTAAAAGAATCTGAGGGGCAATCTAAGACCTCAGATACTCAGACATCGGGATCAGGACCGATGGAGTGCACTCCTACTTCTGAATCAGGGTCTAGACCTGAGCAAGAAGTGGGAACTGTAACAGAGAGGTTGGACCAGATTAGGATTAAGGCCTTGTCTGGGGCTCAGAGGAGGAAACTTCTCAAGGAACAGAAGCAAAAGGAAGGAAAAGAATGGCTTCCTAAACATAAGTGGAGGGAATCAAAAGGGCTTGAGCCCAAGACCCCCAGAAAGAAACTGCCTCAGGTCAAAGGGGATACACAGACCCCCTTGACATCAAAGACAGGTGGCAAGAGGGTTAGGGAGGAATCTAAGACTCCCTCCTCTCTGGACAAGCGTGATCTTGTAAGGCTGAGGCAGGAAATAGGGACCTATAGCACTGCAGTCTCGGTCTTTAGAATGGCGGTTGTCCAAGAAGGATACCCACTGGTGAGCATCACCTCGCAGCAGGAGGAGCTCGTGCAGATGGCCCTCTTTGAAAAGATTGGGGGGGACGATGCTCCAGGACCCAAATTCAGGAGGGTCTATCTAGATCGCGGTGCCCTCATTTTTGTCTGCGAGGGGGAGCACTCAGCAGAATGGCTTAAGGACAAGGTGCCAATGATATCCCCATGGGAGGATGCAAGGCTGCTGGTCAAGACAGCAGCTGAACTCCTGAAGACTGCAAAGGTATCAATATGGGTACCAAAGATCCTTAAGGATCTCTCTCCAAAGACTCTGTTCGAGAAAATAAGGGTCCAGAACCCAAAAGTCTCGACAGAGGATTGGAGGGTAATTAACCAAAAGGTCGTTCCGGAAGGACGAACTCTGGTGGTGGAGGTCGGAGAGAAGTCTCTGAAGGCAATGCAAGAGCAAGGCCTGAAACTGTTTTTAGGGTTCTCCCATGTCGCCGTCATGGTAATCAAAGACCTTAAAGGCAATAATAGCAGCAAGATGGGGACTGGAAGTGCTGCAGATAAACCTGCAGCACAGTAAAGGGACCACTGCTGCCCTGAGTTGTCACCTGGGGAGACAGGAGGTGGACGTGGCCCAGATACAAGAACCCTATTTATACAAAGGGGGTGTATCTGGCCTCGGTGGTACTGGAGGTAAGCTGATTTATGCTAGAAATCTAAAAACTCCAGAACATTCATTTATGTTAGAAATGGAATCCCTTTCACACCATTGACGGATTTTTGTTCCAGGGACCTGGTGACCATCAGGATGCAGCAATGTGAGGAAGGTATCATGAGGGAAATTGTTTTGGCCTCAGCATGCCTTCCTTACGAAGACAGCTCTCCTCCTCCTTTGGAAGTAAGGAGACTGACGGAAGCCTGCCACCGGCAAGGTGACGAACTGTTGGTGGGATGTGATGCCATGCCCACAATCTATCGTGGGGCAACAAGGGCACCAACAGTAGAGGTGAGCACCTTGTTGAATTTCTCCTATCTAACAACTTGGAGATCCTGAATAGGGGTGATGAACCTACATTCAGGAATAGTAGAAGGGAAGAAGTAATTGATATAACTTTTGGTTCCATGATGATGGGCAGTTATGTCAAACAGTGGCATGTGGTCCTGGAGCCATCCTCGTCAGACCACATGTATATTAAATTCAAGGTTGAAATGGGAACCAGACAGACCATAGCCTATAGGAATCCCAGAAAAACAGACTGGGAGACATATAGGAGAGACCTTGACTTCTGCCTACCGGATTTTTAAAAACTTCGACAAGGAATCCAGCAGAGTATGAGGAAGTAGCAGAGGCCGTAACCTCTGCTATAGTGACTTCATGCCAGGACAACTGCTCAATCACCAAGAAGTGCACGAATAGGAGTGTGCCTTGGTGGAATAATAACCTCGAAATGCAAAGGAAACAGGTACAGTGACTGTTTAACCTTGCAAGGCGCAAAGGACAATGGGCAAAGTACCGTGAGGCCCTTCTCAGTTACAACCTTGCCATCAGATAGGCAAAGGAGGCATCCTGGAAGGCTATTCTGTGAAGAAGTGGAGGGCACTGGAGGTGAGACTTCATAAAATCCTCACTAGGATACCAACTAATCCAGAAGGAACAATGAGGAAGGAGGATGGGGGTGTATACAAAGACAGCACATGAAACGCTCGAACTGCTCCTCAAGACTCACTTTCCTCAATATACTCTGGTGGATAATTTCTAAGAGACAACGGTTCTCAGGTATTCACAAAGAGGACTGGGATTTGGCCAAGGAGTGTCAATTTCAGTAAGGTCTGATGGGCGGTGGGAACATTTCAACCGTTCAAGTCACCTGGCCCCGATGGAATCCTTCCATCTCTCCTGCAACAAGTGGGAGAAAATCTTATTAGATTCCTATGCAGGTTATTCAGGGTTAGCCTAGTAGCAGGAATCATTTCCAATGCCTGGAGGGCAGTGAAGGTTGTCTTCATTCCAAAACCATGGAGAATTGATCATGCCAAGGCCAAGGATATCAGACCAATCAGCCTGCCCTCCTTCATTCTTAAGACATTGGAAAAGCTGGTTAATGTGCATGTTGGAGAAAGGAAGTTAAGTAGGGCTCCTCTACATTCAAACCAACATGTATATCAGCCAGGTAAATCATGTGAGACAGCTCTCCACCAACTCGTTGGGAAGGTGGACAAAGCACTACACTTTCAGGAAATAGTCCTCTGTATCTTCCTGGACATTGAGGGAGCTTTTAGCAACACGACCTTTGATTCCATGGTTCGGGCAGCAGAGGTGCATGACCTAGGGACCACTATATGTAGGTGGACTAGGGTCATGCTCAGTGGAAGAAAGGTAGAGGCTACCATGATGAATGAAAAAATGGTAATTAACACCACTAGGGGTGCCCGCAAGGAGTAGTTCTTTCCCCTTTACTGTGGAATCTAGTGGTGAATGATCTCATTGGAGAACTAAACTCTAGGATACGCAGATGATCTTGCCATAGCAATACTTGGCAAATTTGCTGACACAGTCAAGAATATGGCACAAGGTGCGTTGGACATTGTGCAAGACTGGTGCAGAAAACAGGATCTGGGGGTTAGTCCTAAGAGGACTGTTGTTGTACCATTCACAAAGAAGCATATGCAACATTCAAGTTGTAATCTAAAGCTTTTCAATGAAGCGCAACCTGTGAAGGGGACAGTGAAATATCTAGGGGTTACCTTAGATGAGAAACTGACATGGACCACTCACATTAGGAATATTTGCTCCAAGGCAAAAGGTACTCTTCTAAGTACCAGGAGAGATTGTGGCAAAAATTGGGGCCTGAGCCCCAAGGGTATGCACTGGATATACAACATGGTGATTAGACCCAGGATCGTGTGGTGGAAGAAGGTAGAACAGCAGGTTGCTGCTAAGGAGCTTGGTAAGGTGCAGAGATTAGCCTGCTTAGTCATAACAGGCGCAATTAGCAGCACACCAACTGCTGCGATGGAAACTATGTTGGATATGCCCCCATTACAGATGGAGGCAGCGGCTGGTGCATACAGACTCGAAACTGGCAAAAACTGGAACTCTTTGGGTATCCAGAATCACACACCAAAATAGTGAGTTAGGTAAATATAGGAAAGGTTGGGGAAATGCCAGCTGACTATATTATAACCCCATACTGCTTCAACAAGCCTTTCAATATAACAATTGGAAGTAGGGAGCAGTGGGAGAAAATAATTCAACACCATACGGGGGATATTGTCTGGTTCACTGACGGGTCAAAATCAGACCAAGGCGTTGGGGCCGGGGTATATGGGGTGCAGCCAAGACTGGAGGGCGTCATCTCTCTAGGGAAACTGGCCTCAGTATTCCAGGCCGAAATCACTGTCATCATGGTGTTTGTGGAGGAGAATTTGCGTAGGTGCTACAAAGACCATGGCATCTATATCTATTCAGACAGCCAGGCAGCCCTGAGATCAGTGGCAGCTCCTGCAACAAGGTTTAAAATTGTTGCAGAATGTCACAGGGTTCTGTTGGAGGTAGAGGAAAGCAATAAAGTAAACCTATTGTGGGTCCCGGGCCACTCGGGGATCAGTGGCAACGAACATGCCGACAGATTAGCCAGGATGGGGGCAGAGACTCCATTTATTGGACCGGAACCTGTCCTGACAATCACCAAGGCAATGATCAAATTGGAGCTACGTAACTGGCTCAGAAGACAGCACAAGGAATATGGACCAAAGTCTATCAACAAAAACATGGCAAGGTAATGATGCCAAAGCCATGTTTTAAAAGAAGCTCTGCAATCCTGGGCCTGAACAGGAGAGAGATTAGACTCATGGTTGGATTGCTGAGAGGCCATGGGAATTTCAAAAAACACCTACATACAATGGGAATAACAGAAGAGGATCCTAAATGTAGGATTTGTGATGACAGTGATGAAACTGCATCACATCTAATCTTCAAATGCATTGGAGAGTAAAAGGCACATAACATTTGGGGAAACAAGACCCGAAGAAATTGTATCTAATAAAGAACTGGTAAACAGACTCCTTGCACTGTTCAAGGGCATTGGTTGGCTTTCCTAGATATACAGGGAGCGATACCGCAGAATAAACTTAGTTTCAGTGCGGGCAGTGGTGGGTTGGACCTAGACTGTTTTGGCTTCCCTGAGAAAATCAAATCAATGTGGTTCTCTACTCCATACTACAGGCCTGAATTCTCTCAGTTGCATGTTACTATAGTATTCATAAACTGTCCAACAAACTGTCCATTCGCATGAACGGTCACAGGCAGACTGTGTTTGTTGGTAATGAAGATCACCCTGTGGCTAAACATGCCTTGGTGCATGGCTAGCAGTTCTTGGCACAGTGTTACACCATCCAGGTTATCTGGATATTTCCCACCGACACCAATCTTTCAGAACTCCAGAGATGGGAACTTGCCCTTCAGCTTATTCTCTCCTCCCGTTGCCCACCTAGTCTCAACCTCCGCTAAATTCAAATTCCCGCCCACCATCTTTAGCATCTTTGCATCAGTTCTATGGACAGAGCCTCTGCCTCAAATGGCATCTCTGTCCAACTTCTTTGCTTTTTACAAATGTCTGTCTAGGTGTGTTTGTGTTTGGATATGTGTGAGTTTGTGTGCATTTGTTTACCTTTCTTTTTTTCCCCTAAGGTAAGTCCTTCTACTCCTGGGATTGGAATGACTCCTTTTCCACTTCCCTAAGACACATATCCTTCCCTTTCTTCTCTCCTTTCTTCCTCTTTTCCTGAAGAAGCGACCAACAGTTGCGAAATCTTGTATGTGTGTGATTTTTTTTGTGTCTGTCGACGAGCCTGTCCTTTGGGTAAGTCATCCATTTTCTATTTTTTATATATGCTACTATAGTATTCAGTGTATTAGAAATAATTACAAGGATTATAGAATGATACAGTTGTTGAGGTGTAACAAATAGTTTTCTTGGTCAGCATGTGTATGCATAGCTTTTATTACAGCATTCATTTGCCTCAAATGGAAGATGAAACAATGAGCTCAATTGCCCCATTTGATCACAAAAATAAAACATGTCGCAATTGGGGCCATGAAGTGCCACTGAGCAGGTAGCTAATGTTATTTCAGGTTGTCCAACAGCTTATTGCAGATTTTCTCTGTCAGATTGAAGATTTAATAATGGCAAGTACAGGTTGGAATTAAACAATAAAATGAGGACAGTTTACAACTCGCCCCAAAGATGTAACAACGAGATGTGACTGGCACATAAAAATGACACACACATACAAATCTGAAGCTCTCGGCCATGGCCATCTTCAGTAAACAAAACATTCAAGCAATCACATAACACTATCACACAACCATCATCTCCGGCTGCCATACTCCAGTGTGATTGCATGAATGTTCTATTTTCTAAAGAAGACCATGGCCGATAGTTTAAGTGTTGTAGGTGTGTTCTATTTTTATGTGCCTGTCGTAGCTCATTGTCTCGTCTTTGTGGTGAGTTGTAAACTTTCCTTATTATATAGATTAAAGATTTAGATTTGTGTATTCTGAAGAACATTTACCATGCTTATTCTTTTCATTGTAGTTGCATATTGATATAGTGTGCTGTCTCTATTTTCAGTGTGCACAAGTAGAGGCTGTAATCAAGGAAGAGCCGCCAGACTGTTACCTGGAATCTTGTCAGGTGAGTGAGAAACTGGGCCTACTCTTTAAATAGGTGCGAGGGAAATTTTGTAGCGGTGAATGTGAGGGTAGATCTATTTACTTGGTTTGGGGTGGGGATGCTACAGAGGCTAGTGGAGATTGAGTTTGAAGGGCTGTGGGTTTAAAGGACGTGCCATGAGGTCACTTTCTGCACACATAATTTAGAGTAGAGGATATTGGAGGTAGAGAAAGTTGTAGGCAACTCTCTGCCTGCATCAGTGTAAGGTCACTACCTACCCACCCCTTTGCCAATCTCTGCTGCCTCTTTCTCTCAGATGTTGCTCACCCTTTCTTCCACCCCTACTTCCTGTATTCCATTTACACCTGCAGTATCTCTCAAAAGTATTTTGTAAAATGGTTGGAACTTAAATAGTGGCAACATTTATTCACAACTGATATAAAAACTTTACATGTTTGCACCTGTTGCTGTCCTTCAAAGTAGTCACCAGCATTCTGTAGAACCCATTCCCAGTGATGTGGATGGCATAGTATACTGTTAGCAGAGCTGTTTTGTTGATGGTGCGAATGGAATGGTCTACTTCCTGTCAGATCTCTGGAACAAGTCAAAGGGACTTACGTCCGGGGAGTATGGTGGATGTTACGGCACTTCCCAGTCCCATCCACCGAACACAGCAGCCACAGCTTGTACTTTATGCGCCTGTATATTGTCATACAAAATGATGGGTGGGTTGCACAGAAATTGTTTCCGCGTCTTTTGCAAAGCTGGCCGCAGGTAATGCTCCAAATCTGAACAGTAATACTTTGCATTGACAGTCTGCTGTGGAGGAACATAATGCGTTAGGATAACCATAACAATTGTACAATAGAATCACCCTAACTTTCACCACACGGGGACTCTGACACACGTTCGACTTTTATGGCGACCCATAATTACTCTATTCGCTGGATTGGCATTTCAGTTTTGGCTCGTACAATGTGGCCCATGTCTCAAATCGGTGTTACGATATGGCATAAGAAAGCCATGCCTTCGTGCTCGTAGCTCTCCGAGTGTGTCTGAGCTGCATCGTAATATACCCATTTCTGTTAATTCATCTGGAACCCATCGTGATGCAGTTTTTCTTATGTCCAGGCGTTTCTTCAGAATTTGAAGCACGATTGTACGCAGTAATCCGGTTTCATGGGTGAGCTCACAAATCATCTGGCGTTGATCACTGTCCACTAATGCGGCAACAGTATGCACTACTTCTTCATAAACTGTAGGATGACCTGCCCGAAGCATGTCTGGCACAGTTTGTCGATCTTTGTTGAAGGCTTTTACTGAATGTGCCACTGTTCTGTATGGCAGTGCCGATTTCCTGCATGGCTCTTGAACAATTTGATGACACTGTCATGCTGTACGACTTCTGGCACATTCAATCTTGATCCACCTCCATTGTTCCTGTTTAGAAAACATAGTGACACCATTATGTTAGACTGCTCACCCATAAGTGACCGTGTTTTACTTGATTGTGCGCACACTGGTGACATGGGATTGGCGAGTCCATTTGTTCGGAGTTAAGGTTGGTACATCATCATCGTGTGCTATCAGTGACAATAGTAGATTCCATTGTATAATGTCTCCATAGTATTGTTGGCACTATTTAAGTTCCAACACTCGTAGTTGAAGTAGTAGTTTGGAAGGCAAGTTTAACACACAAGGAATAACAAAAAATCGGTTTTTGAGGCAGAAGGCTTCTTTACCTCACTGTGATGACATGTATTGCTCAGTTAGTGCTGATAACCTTGGACTTTCACCATAAATGGTGATTTTAACAGTATTTTGTAGAATGGGAAGATTGGGCCAAATGTAACTACTTCTTGCAAATCAAATACAAATATTTTTAAAAATCAAAAGTTTGGAATTCAACAAAATAATGAATATAGAAACTGACCTCGAGAAGGATCAGTTTGGATTTCGGAGAAATGTAAGAATGCTTAAGGCAATACTGACCTATGAGTTATATAGATTAAGGAAGGCAAACCTATGGTTATAACTTTTTGAAACTTAGATAAAACCTTTGACAATGTTGACTGTAATACAATCTTCAACATCCTGAATTCGGTAAGGCTACAATATGGGAAATGGAATGTCATATACAACCTGTAAAGAAACCAGAGAGCAGTTACAACATTTATAGTTCATGAAAGGGAAACATTGGTTGGGAAGTGAGTAACAGGACTGTAGTATTCCCCAGTGTTATTCAATCTGTACATTGAGCGGGTTTTTAAGGAAAGCAAGGATATATTTGGAGAAGAAATTAAAGTTCAGGGGAGAAGAAATAAAAGCTGTGCAGTTTGCCGATGACATTGTAATTCTGTCAGAGACAGCAGAAGGGCTAGAAGAGCAGTGGAAGTAATGGACATTGTCTTGAAAGGAGAGCATAAGACAAACATTATCAAGAATAAAACAAGCATAATGCAACACAGTCAAATTAAATAAGGCGAAATGAGTGAATTTGATTAGGAAATGACACAATAAAGGTGTTAGATGAGTTTTGTTACTTGTGCAGAAAAATAACTTACAGTGTCCGGAGTACAGATGACATAAAATGCACAATGGCAATGGCAAGAAAAGCATTTATAAGAACAGAAGTTTGTTAACGTCAAATATTAATTTAAGAAAGTCTTTTCTGAAATCATTCATCTGCAGTGTTTTCTTGTTAGGGATTGAAATATGGATGATAAATAGTTCAGACAAGAAGAGGAATGAAACTTTTGAAATGTGATGTTACAGATGAATGATGAAGATTAGATCAGTACTAATTAGATGATCCTGAACAGAATTGGGAAGAAAATAAATTTCTTGCAGGTTGCTGAGACAGTCTGAGACAACCAGGAATCATAATATAATAAGGAAAAGGTGGAGAGGTAAACATAGCAGAGAGTGGCTGATAGACGAATACAGTAAGTTCAAATGGACGTGGTTTACCGTTGTTATTCAGAGGTGAACTGGCTTGCACAGAATAGTGAAGGGTGGACAGCTGCATCATACCAATCTTGGGACTGAAGACCATAACAACAACAATGATGAAGATCATTTGCAAATTGCTGCAAAGACTATCATTGAGTCCTGACAGGCAACTAAAAAAGACACTCGTACACACACAACTTAGGATTTGGCCACAGCTTTAATCAGAAAAAGGGCACACACATTCTCATTCGTATAATTACACAAGCACAACTCTCACACACGACCACCACCTGCAGCTGCTGCATAAATCTTGAAATTGGGACTTATTAGTGGAGGTAATCTTTTTAGATCATATGGTCTTACCGAGTCATGAATATTTTGTAAAGAATATTTGTGTTCTTGTAACTTGTTAACAAACATTTAAAAACAAGGTATCAGAAAGGTACATCTTGTATAAGAAATTTAGCACTTCAGAAAGAGAGGTGGAAAACTGTATTTAAGCAAGGAATGGTGGGAGAGTAGGTGGAACTGTTATGCTTTGAACAAAGTTGAGTGTAATTAGTATAATAGAATGAGTTAAGGATTATTTATAGATTTTACTCTCACTTCTGCTGAAAGTGTTTTATATGTAGATAAGTCAGTAGTAAATATTTTATGATTTCTAACTTTTAGGAGTGGGAGTTCATTCCCGTAAAAGAAGAAGGTAACCCAGACCTGCCATTTCTGATCAGAGAAATTGAAGGTGAATCACTTAATGATGGCGAAGTCCGAAACACAAGTGCTGATGACAATATAGACAACAAAGAAAAAATGGTAAGGGTGAACTTAATGCTAATATGTGATGCTCTTGCGTTGTCACACGGTAAACATATGTAATATGAAATTTCAGTGCGGGATCCTGGCTCACTTAAGTCCTTTCTGATACGTGACCACACTTAGATTAGATTAGATTAATACTTGTTCCATAGATCATGAATACGACACTTCATAATGATGTGGAATGTGTCAGTTAAATGAAATGTGTGTATACATAATATTACATAACACTCAATATTTGAATATTTTATTTTTTATTTTTTTCCCCTAAAGTACTAACATTTATTGAGAAATTCATCTAATGTGTAGAAGGAATTGCCATTCAGAAATTCTCTTAATTTATTTTTAAATGCTAGTTGGCTATCTGTCAGAATTTTGATACCACTTGAAAGAAGTTTTCAAACCAATACTAATGCTGTGAGACACTCATGAATGGAGATAAGACTAAGAAAATATTTTCCAAAATACACTGAACAGTAATTGGCAGTTGATACTCAGCGTGCATTAGCAATATATTTTAAACAGAGAGAAATTCTGTACTGTTTAAGACACCTTTTCCTTAGTTATTCACCCAGACATGTTACAGCATGTGTTGTGCTATCTTCAATGGATTTATATGCATGGTATTCATAATTCAACTGACAGCCTTCAGAGTGCAGCCGGGAAGACTGTATACATCACGGGTGCATTCAGTAATCAGTGCATTCACGAAGTGTCATGAAAAAAATTATAGTTCCACTTTCTGCCACCAGGCGAAAATATGGCACTGTAAGCAGTCAGAATGTGGCGTGGTTGTAGGAATAGGGGAATAATGATAGAACACAGTGGTTCTGGCACATTTGTTAGAATATTGTCACAAATTACATCTTGTGTAACATGCTACATCCGTAGCACAGCATGGTCAACAATTGCACGCAGCATATCCTGTGCAATGTGGATGATATGTCGTCTTATGCTACCCTTTAGATCAGGAAGAGTCCGGATGCATCCTTGATAGAATCGATCCTTCAAATATCCTCACAACCAGAAGTCACTTGGATTTAGGTACAGGGATATGGAAGGCCATAAATCTTCAGAATGCCTAGAGATAATGGGCTCATCACAGAAGGTTTCTCGAAGGAAATGTTTCAACTGGTGAGCAACATGTGGTTTAGCCTCAGCTTGCATGAAAATAGTGGTGTTGACACAGTTCCATTATTGCAAAGCTGGAATCACATTTTGCCTGATTAGCTTTTGTAATGTGCAGCTGTTTACAGGCCCACAAGGTGATGTCTCCTCAAAGAAAACTGGGCCGAGAATGAAGGAGGTTGTGAAACCACACCATGCAGTAACATAAGTTGAGTGCAGTGGAGGTTCCTGCACAAAATGTGCAGGAATGTGCAGGAATAGAACCCCATATGTGACAGTTTTGTGCATTCACAGCACTATGCATAGTGAAATGTGCCTCCTCCATCCAAAGAATATTCCCTGGCCACATGTTGTAGATTTCTATGTGTGCCAAATTAATGAATGGCAAAGTCACGGTATTGTAGCTTATCCTGTGGCTGCATTTGGTGCACATTATGAATCTTGTATTGATACTAGTGTAAAATGCACCACAAAATATTTTGCACTATTGCCCGGGGAAGAAAGCTGTGTCACAGCTACATCTGCAGAAAGTCCTCAACAACTGCCATGTGAATGGAATGCCTCCCTCTCCATGCTGCACCGCCTAATTCACTTGTTTCTTCAAGTTTCTTGATCATATCCCTTAACTTATTATTGACATGAGGCCTCTTCACAGTTGTTCCTGTCAATGATATTTGTGCAATGCAGCACTGCTGTTGCTGTTGTTCTAATGAAACAATTTTACCAGTAGTGCAGGGTCTTTCTTTCCAATAGCCAATGCAGTTTGTACAGAAAACTTCAACCTTTACACCAACCTCCACTTCAAAAACAGCGGTAACAAGTATCAGTAAACAATGAACAACATACTGATGTCAAACCAAGAAACATTTCACATTCTGGCACCCTACAGCACTATCATTATGCTTGGTGGCAGAAACTGGAGCTATAAACTATATATTTTTTTTAATCATACTGCACAAGTGCTTCCATTACTGAACAAACCCACATAGTTTTAGTATTATGCAATGTATAGATCCTGGACTGCAGCACTCAGGACATTGTCAGTTAAATTATAACCACCCGTTATTTAATTCTGGTGGAAATTGTTGCTATGTGTTACAGTTCTTGTGTAGGTTGTTATTTGTTGTTTACTTTTGCATATGGAGTATTGTGTGTGTGTGTGTGTGTGTGTGTGTGTCTTTGTAGCTGCTTGTATATCATACTATGTGCAGTGCATGTTCTACTTCCCAGTTGACGAACAAAAGGAAAAAAAAAATTGATTTAAATTGTAAATATCATAAATAATTATGAAGATAGTGCCCCACGTGTGACAGTTCCGTGCATTCACAGCACCATGCAAGGTAAAATGTGCTTTGTGTAATCAAAGAACAGTTCCTGGCCACATGTCATTCATTTCCATGCGTGCCAGAAAGCAGCAGGGAAAAGTCATTGCATTGTAGCTTATCCTCCCCCCCTCCCCCCTCTCTCTTTCAACAGGATACCTAAAATAATAATAATAATAATAATATATATATATATATATATATATATATATATATTTTTTTTCGTCTTAATATTCGTATCATATATATATATATATATATATATATATATATATATATATATATTTTTTTTTTTTTTTTTTTTTTTTTTTTTTTTTTTGCACCATGTAATTTATTTGCTTTTGATTTCGTTTTCTCAAACACTCTTAAACTCTGTCACATGTGCTTAAGTAGTTATTTGTACACTTATCTGTAACCAAATGCACTGCTCTTCTGAATTTATTTCAGTTACATCAGATCCTCTTCTGTTCCATTCCCTGTCCCACTCTTTTCTCTTTTTTGGTGTTATTCTTTTTTAGTCATTATTTACTAGTTAATGCACATTATGCTCAGTGAGTGTTCCATGCACATATCCAAACATGCTGTGATGCCTCTCAATGTAGGCTAGTTGATCTAATACTAGTATTCCTGCACCTCAAGCAGTTGACAAAGTTCACTTGCTCCATGTATATAATTAAAAAATTATCCTATGACATGTGCATTTCATTATTTTACATGTTTTAACCATCAACATCAATGTGCAATATGAATTTTTTACTGATAACAGCCTACTGCTTCAACTTTTTCAGTGTGTTACACTTTTTATTGTACAAGTGAGTAGTTGTCTGCATAATGATTGTAATGTTTACTGTAATGGTTGCCTGTTTTTACATTATAATGGCTTCGTAATATTTTCAATAGGCCCTACATTCCTTCTGAGAAAGACAATATTATTTATGTGGGAACAATTGGTAAAGGATAAACAAACCTTTTTCACAAGTGGTTAGCTATTATTTCATATACCAACTGCTAATGAAGCACAGGCAGGGGAAAGAAAATTAAAATAATATAGATCTATGAACAATAATTTCTTGCAAATAGTGTATTAAATATTTGTTGACACAGTTTTATCATTATTTTATTACTATTGTTTAAATTTTTTTATATTATGTTAATACTGCAATCCCTAGCATCCATGGTACCTTGAAATTGGATGTAACAGTGTGGAAAGAGTTAAAAGAACATATAAGAAATAATCATGTCACTTTTTAACAAAATATTTTCATTTTAAGTAAATGTTTACATTTGTAATGTGAATTCATTAACACTGCAATGATAATGCCACATCATGGATTTGGATATTGTGTTAGTCAGCATGAGAGGTGAATATATTGATATCAAAATAGAACAGGATTTGTTTGATAGCAGTTTATGAATTTGCAACTCCATGCTCTTCTTTTAGACTTTGCAATGTTTGTATATTCTATAATAGCCTTAATGGGAACTGCAGCCAATCCAGAGCTGTTGTGACTAACTGTATCCTTGTGTTTTGTGTCATCATGAAAGTTATTGATATACAGTCAAAACTTGATTGAATAATATTCTTGGGGACATGAAAATGATATTGTTATAGCAGGGTTATTGTTATAATGAGATTTTGTACTGTATCTTAAATGTCAGCATATACAGTACGTAGTATTTTTCTGCTGAGTATTATCATTTAAAGACAAATAATGAAATACACTTCGTTTACTGCATTTATTAGTAATCTTACTCTTGTGTATAGAAGAATTGAGTTTTTTCCTTTGCTGCTTTTTTCTTAAAGAATCTCTTGTAAATATTGTCTTTATCCCCCATAACACAAAGAATTGTACTGCTGAAACACTGGAGACTGAAAATGCCACTTGCTGAATAGTTTCCAGCTGACCTATTAGCTCCATCAGATGAGGATTCTTCATACTTGTCACATCACTGTCATCATTAGAATCTTCAACAGGTGCACTACATTTTAATTCTTCAATGATAGATTTGTCAGTGTATGCTTCATATAACAAGGCTTCATCATCTACTGTCACATATTGAACTACTGATATATCTAAATTTTTATAGGTCACTGTTGAATACATCTTGAGATCACTTTGAACATCACCCAGCATTTTTGCATCCACCAGCACATTCTCACCAGCATTTTCACTTTCAGAAATCCTTGCTTTTTTCCAGCTGTTCACATTCAATCACATTCCAAGAACTAACAATCGTGTAACAACCTTGCTTCACATTGAAACTTTAGTGACTGTCTAACTTCCTTTCAATGTTTACATTCATGTGTTAAACTAGATGTGAATAATATTTAGTTTTGAAGTTCTTAATTATCTCCATGTCTACTGAGCGAGGTGGCGCAGTGCTAACACGCTGGACTTGCATTCGGGAGGATGGTGGTTCAAATCCACCTCCGGCCATCCAGATTTAGGTTTTCCGTTATTTCTCTAATCACTCCAGGCAAATGCAGGGATAGTTCCTCTCAAAGGGCATGGCCAATTTCCTTCCAAATCCTTACCCAAACAATCCGAGCATGAGCTCCGCCTCTAATGACAACGATGTCAACGAGGCTTTAAACACTAATCTTCCTTCTTTTTTTTTTATCTCCATGTCTAGTGGCTGAAAAATTGAAGTACAGTTCCGGGGGAAGTAGCATAGTTCCACATTCTCCAACTATGGATGATGATACGCACACTATAATTATCCACCAAGAACATAATTTTCTTATTCTTCCTTTCCATCTCTTTATCAAGCAAAGCAGCCACTCACTATTTATTTATTTACTTATCATATGACATAAACACTTGGACATTGTCACTTCTCTGGGTGGGAAGCTGAGATAACAAACAGCTTATATACCACTCTTTAAGTGCATTATTTTAACAATGGAATGTCAATAATGGAAGATAGATAACAACTCAGCAAGCCTCTTTTAAATGCATTAGTTACAAAGAAAATATACAGATCACAGTAAAATATCCATCACAGTGTTTGATGCAGTGGTATTTTAAAAAGGTGTGGTAACATAATGCTATAAGAAGTCAGTGAAAGATATAGTACATTGTACAATAAGATGAACATTTGAATGGACATTAAAACACTAATAAAGGAACATTAAGGTAGAAATTGAAATAAGTAATAAAAACAATTAAATGAGCAGTAAATTTACATAATTTAAGTTAACTGAATTTAGAAAGATGTGCAGTGAACATGGTCACTAAAGAGAGCATAGGTCCATGCTTTCCAATTTGCCTTGTTAATGACTGCAATAAAAGAAATCACATTTAGCATAACAGAAAAATCTAAAAATTATTCTGTCATACTCATAAGTCATAATATTTGACTGAAGGCAGTGAATCTACTTATAAATTAAAGAAAGGTAAAATAAAATGTATCTTTTCTTACCTGGTAAGCTTGTTATGTTCTTCAAGTATAGGGGATTTTTTGATCGTCCAATCACCATTGGTGTCAACTTGTGTGTTCCTGACGTGTTGCTCCAGAGAAGAACCATTAGACATGCTTTAGATCAGGGCTCGGCAACACATTAATAGCGATCTACCTATAGATCATGAATGCTTATTGGGTAGATAGCGTGAGTATCGAGACTGCAGAAGAAAATTTGTTGTTCAGTTTTACTCCATAACAGTGAAAATGCACACTTGTTTGACACAAGTTTTTTTTAGTTATTAACAATCGGTTAAAATTGGTAGCATTATCTACCTTATACCTCTAAAACTATATTTTTTTCATCAGTTGACTCAACCGCTTCCTACTCACCACTCGCTGCTACCTGCCATTTCATTAACCTTTGTGCATCGTGTAGTAATGGTTCTGTACGTGTCTGCAGAAGGCAGCGAGTTTCAGCCTCATACTGTTCAAATAGGTTGCAATCTAACTTTTCTGAAGCCATTATGGTGAATACGAACATCTGCATTTGTTATAGTGTGTGGACGGGTTATTCTGCGTCTTAGTTCGGTACTTTGAGAGATGATTTCAGAGACCGGTTCTCATATTTTCAAAAGCTTTCTGTGGTGTGGCATAAACTTCAGCTTTGAATATATCTTCTTCCACATTTATCTTGGCCTGTAATTCCTCAATGTAAATAAGAGTTAATGTTGCAGTTACGATAAAAGCCTTTTATGTTTCTTCTTACCTATGGACATCATGGTTTTAAAATTTCACTTTTTTGTAAATAAAAATAGAATAAGGTTAACTGGCAAAAAGTTGGTCTTCTGTACTCGACTAAGTGTTGCAAGCTGTACACCAAATATCAAGGACTTTGTTAACAGACCATCTACTCAAGTTTCACATTAAATGTAAGTTAATATTTTAAAATTTTCAACTTTGGAACAAACAGTGAAGATGTAAAAATTTAATTGTTGAATATGGTTGTTCTATATTATTGAAGAATTAAAAATGTAGCAATTACGATATTGTTAAAAGATGTAGATCACTTTGATACGGTGGTATGAAATAGTAGATCTCGAAATCTTTGTGGTTGCCTAACCCTGCTTTAGATTGCTTCCCTCCTTTGCATTTCTCTCCTCTAAATGCCATTGTCTTCTCTGGAATCATGTGGTAAAACAATCCTGTCTCATGTGCCATGTACAAGTTTTCTGGACAATATTTTTCCATCAGTTTACACATGGTGTTTTTACGCCAACATTCTGCATCATATATTTATTTATTTAAGCAATGCTAATGTGGTTTATTGACTTGCTCATTTCACTACATTGTAAACATGAAGAAGTCTCCTGCAAAGTAATGCCTTAATATTTAACAAAGTTACTTGTTTAATAATAAATTAATGATTATCAAAAATAACTTTTTGATTATAATTGTGCAACAGTGACATTGCAAGAACACTATGTTGGGTATTGATTTACTGGATTTAGGGGAAAGGATGTGACATTGCATCCAGAAGTAAAGTTTGAGAGGCACTGAGATGGAAAATAAGATTATATTGATGATAGCATAATAGTAGCAAGAAAGTGTAAATTGTTTGTGAGTGGGTACAGAGAAACCAAATGAGTGGCACAGAGAAGAGGTCTGAAGTGCATTGTCTCTGTCACTTTTCATATTAGTGATGAAACAAGAGGGAAGAGAAATTTGAGAGAAGAACAACAGAAGCAATTAGATGTTTGAGAAGGAGTTATGTAAGTATATGACCTAAATATTTAATGTAGAAAATTGTAAGCTGGTGTTTACAACAAGAGAAGAGCATAGACCTGATGTAAACATGAATCTAGGTGGGAAACAGTAAAAAGTTTTGAAGTACCTGAAGAGTATAATACACACAAGTAGAAGAATTGACCAAGAGATAAGTTAATAGGTAATGCAATGTGATAGATGTATGAGAAATGTGAGAGGACGTCTATGGAACAGCAAACCAAGAAGGTAATCATATACCAATTCAGTGGGTATTGTAGGAATCTAAGTCACAAATGAAAGGGGAAAAGATAAGATGCAAGCAAGTGGAATGAACCACAGAAATGGTACTATTAGTTGAAAGATTGTCTGTTGGCTATTTTCTAGGGATCTTCAGCTGACATTTGTTAAATTTTCCTGATGTTTCACCAGTGCATATGACAAGGACTATTAAAGATACCCCCCCCCCCCCACAAGAAGTGGAGGGTAAATTTTTGACAATGCCAGCTGTGTGTATGTGGAGAAAAATTGGGAAGAGATACTGGATGATGATGGAGAGTAGGAGATTGGCTAAAAGGAGTGGGTGGAAGCATCTGGAAGAGAAGAGAGAACTGGACAGTGGTGGCCAGGGAAGAGGGGCTTGTGTTTATATGAACGCAGCATACATTAGACGTAGTTGTAAAATGTGATGATACTGATCATCTTAACAGAAATATTTTCCAATAACATCTTTTGAAACTGTTCAAAATAGATTATTTTAAACCTGTTAAGTTTAAAGGTGACTGTGGTTCAAATGTTTGATGCTTATTGAAGAAATGTGGGAATGAGTGCTTACCTTCCTGTATTTAACTGTTGCAGGATGATGAGGTACACCCATCAGTCAACAGTGACAGAGACTTAAATGGTGACTCTGGCAGGTATTCTCTTAATTCTTACTTTACTACACATAACTAGTTATGAGAAAGTAATGCAGGGGCAGCACGGTTTCCAACAGCTATGTGCTTAATGAGGTTCACTAGCAAATGACAGAAGATATGGAGGCTCCACAAGGAACCTCCACACTGTGAGAACCTCTATGCGGTAGTTTGTGTCCACTCGAAAGTCAGTCCTATGGCATGGCACACTAGCATTCTGGCCCCAACAGCCAGAGATTCCAGTCATGTGCACTTGAGTTGTGGCTCAACGGCTGTATGAATGTGTGCATTAAATTTATTGTCAACACACTTTTACAAACCCAAAATACTGCAGTACACTTACAGTACATCTTTGAATTATGGGCTAGTTAGGAGAGTGGATGTACATCCACTGTTTACACTGTTCCTCAATTTCATTGTTCAGGTAATGCAACCATTTCCCCTTGCCAATGGCAAATCAAAGATTTTGGTAGGGGGTGGTACTCCTAGGACAGGAAAGAAAAAGGAAGGGGAGAGAAATTTTTAACATATATGCCAATGACCAACCTATTGGCAGAAACACCAAATCTTTTACATATGCACATGATATGGTAAATGCATACCAAGCAAACTCTTTTAATGAAATGTAAATCAGCCTGAGCAAAAACCACACAGTACTCACAAACTACTTGAAAGCTACTAGGCATGGTCAATAGACATACAACTCAACTTAAAATTTTGAACATACCTGCATTTTTTCAGTGCCTGTGTACAAATTCAGTGGCTGGTGATACTGCCCTTCATCGCAGAGATAAATTTATTTACCCCGCTTCAGTAATTACAGTAGAGTCCCAAAAACTCAGTCTAATGTGGACCAAAGGTTGGCCGAGTTTGTGAAAATGCCGGGTTATTGGGAACGCAGCTACATTAGACGTAGTTGTAAAATGTGAGGATACTGATCATCTTAACAGAAATTAAAAAAAAAAGTATAGGTAGATTCGTTATTATAAAATGTATTCTATCATTACTTTAGTAAACAATACAAATTATTGAATACAGTAACACAAAATAAATTTAAGAAAATATATAAGAAATGATATTCGTTGCTGACGATTACATACTATAATGTACATTTATAAAACTAAATTAAGAAGGCATACAGCCTTGAACAATGAAAAGTATGGAAAACTGTGATTTACTTCATAAAACATATTCCCCTAAAATTCCCATCTCACCTAAGCTTATTTTAAAAGGCACTTTGAGAAAATCCACACCCATAATTCTGATTACGGCTGTTAATATGAAGACACATCTACATACTGTATTAATGAAACTCAAAGGATTTTTAAATACAGTGTAGGTGGCACAAGAAAAGATGATCTTTAGGCCCATTTATAGCATAGCCTGTAACTGCTACACGCTACAATTTCAGTTCTATCCTGCATTCTGCGAGCAAGGTATAATTCCAGAGGGTGTGCAGGGGGGTGGCCAAGTTATCCGGACTGCCGGTTTATCGAGTGCCAAGTTTTCAGGACTCTGCTATACTAAGATTGCCTTCATCAGAATTAAAAAAAGTTATAAATAAGAATGAAGCTTAAGGGTCGTTCCATGTAAAATCACCAGGGGGCTGGAAGCTCAACCATCTTCAATTTTTTTTTCAAATTTTACCAGAATGTTGTTAACTGTCTTAAAGGATGTTACAAAATTTTAAGCTGATATTTTAAAGTGGTTGAGGCTCCAGGGCCACTTTTGTGGAAGGGTGTTATGTGTCACACGTGTGCCTGAGTAACCTTTGGACAAATTTGTGTTTTCATTTCTCGGCAGCTAAGGTACTTCACATTTCCAAATCTGAGTTTCTAGATCATATTTGTGCAGAGAATTGAAAAATAAAATTAACATGGGTAAAGATTAAGTATTTTATTTTTTATTTATTTTTATTAAATTCAGACATAAATTCAATTACCAAAAATATAAGGTAAACTTTGTTTATATTTTTCTGGTGTTGTGATGTGTGGAGTTTGTACCGTTCCCTCCCACCGGGTGCGTGTTGTTTGTTTGTAATTTGTGATGCATGCACTATGCTGACTGCTAATATTTTCTAACTTTTCTTTCTCTAATTTTTACGTGTACGCACGTATATATATTCTGCCACCCACATAGCTCGGCTCCAGACTTCTTTGCATCTTATTTCCCATTTTATTTTATGTTTCCTTCAGTATCATATTGCATATAGTTCCCGTTTGTCAAATTCATTCGCGTCCGCGACTGCGCGCACGCCCATCAGCCCTCTTGGCGCCACCTAGTGCGGGCGCACGTCACTAGGGCTCTATCGCCTTTGCCAGTACGCAGTGCTCACTTGACCTGTGTGTGGACATGCTCCAAAATTTTATAATGTGACTTTGTTTTAAATTTTAAAATTTTAATCTATTGACATGGAGTCAGCCACATTTTAACAACTTTTTTAATGTGAGCTTTATTGTAAGTACATTTTCACCTATACTGGAATTTTAATTTCTTACGTTAAAAACACTTTTGTAATTTACTATTTTTCTTATTTGTGTGTCACGTTTTCATTAGGTTTCCTTCTGAAGAAGTCAAAATTAATTTTGCCGAAACCTGGGTAAAGGTTTATAGATGTAAACTATTTTATGCAACTGGTAAGCTGAAACTTTGTTGACTCTTGGATTGTTGTTCCACTGTTGCTGAATTGCAGCCATGTTTAAAATTTTGTAAACTTTGGCATTTCATTTTTATACATCATAACCTTTTTATACCTTGTTATTCCATTTTTATGTGTATGTTCTACATGACAAGCCAGTGAAACAATGGAAGAACTGTATCTTTTGTAGTTCCTGAGATAATGGTTCAGCAAGTTGCCTCCAAACAAACCAGAACACTAAAACTGACCAAATTTGGAGGTCATTATATTTATACAGTTCACTTCTGATTTTAATTTAAAATGCACTATTAGGAAGTGCAACTTTCACTTTACTAGAATATTAAGCACAGTGTGAATGCGCAGTTATCGCGCAGCCGTTTCCTGTGTCCGCCCACTGGGCGAAACAGTATAAATTATTGCTCTGATGGGGCACCCGGTGCCACCCGCTGACAAAAGGGCAGGTCTCACCCAGGTAAAACTTTTTCTGGCCTAGTCTTGGCAGTTTGCAGTTTTCTTCTGTGGTGGACACATGCCAAATGACACAGTTGTGTACGCATCACGTTTTCCTCAATCCACATTCGATTCCACGCTGCTGAGTTTTTGGGACATGAGTCCCTGAGATGTTTTAAGGACTGCAGTGAATTGTTTGTGTAACCTTCGTGATCTTTAGGTGAGAAAGTGAATCTTACGTTAACATGCATAACATTGTATTCTTCTACTGTTGTTAACTTCACATTCTTACTGATAGCTTGATATGTGTAAGTAAATGCTGATTTTTTGTTACATTTCTTTTATAATTACTTTTTATACATTTATTAATAGTGAAGGTTAACTATGGATGTTGCTTCCATGTTTTTGTGTATTAATACATACATTGTTTATGAAACATTACAGAATTATTAATGAATCTTGGTGTTTCTTGAATCCTCCTGCTTGCAAGAATCATAGAATGAACCTCGTAATTGATGTGAGATGGAATAACACCGACCACTTCAATTACACACTGACAAACACAATATGACCTTCAAAGTCTTTGTTTCTAACCATTGATGCACTATGAATCTGTAAGCATTTCTTTATTTTTAATAATTAATCAAAGGTGAGCCAATATGTAGGTCTCATAGGATGCTTGACAACAAATCCCCCCCCTCCATTTCACCTCCCCCAATAGACTTTAAATACAGACATGTATTAAAGTTTGCATATTTTCTGCCCATGCAGAAATGTCCTTTGGGGTGGCCGTTTTGATTTTGAAAAATCACTTTCATAATTCATTACTCCACGCAAATGCCAGGATAGTTCCTTTCTAAAGGGCACAGCCAGTTTTCCTCCCCATACCTGACAAAAATGATCCAAGCATGTGCTCTGTCTTTAATGTTGACAGGACATTAAATGCTGATATTCTTTCCTCTTTTTTTATCAATCATAGTGTACACTTTAAGATGAGTTTTGAGTAACCCTGAAATGATATGTTTCAACATCCATGGCATATATCTTTATTTAATCCATCCTGCACTTGAGCAGTACTTAAGAATGAACAGCCTTAGTATTTTATCTGTCTCCTCTGTAACTATACTTACATGCTCACTCCATGTTACATTATTCTTAGATATTTAATCAATGTGAGTGTGAAAAGTAACACACTTCTAATGCTGTTTTCAAACATTATGGGATTGTTTGGCTTGTTCTTTGCATTACCATCCATTTTCTTCTTTATTTAGATCTCACTGTCATTCATTATTTTGTCTACGTCATCCTAGTCAGTCAAATATGACACCTTCCCCTAGACCACAGCAAGTAGCTGCAGAAACTCCTCACCCTGGCTGTCAGGTCATTGATGAACATGGAGAATAATGGTGGTCCTATTCCACTTCCCTGAGGCACCCTTGACGGTTCACTAGCTTCTGATGAACAGTCAGTTTGTGAAGTGGCAAACTTCAATACAAAAACAACAGCAGCCTACTTTGGAAATGTGTCCATTAGTTTGTGTTCTGCAGGCATGAACTAATTGGATGCAATGATAAATAGCAGATAATTTGTCCAAATTTTTAAGGTGTCTGCCCCCTAGTGTAACCACACTGCATTGTGTATGATAATGATGGAAAATCCAGATCAGAATGTCAATAACAGAAGATAGATAGTAACTCATCAGAGAAAAAAATATTATCAGTTATTGGCCAGTGTAATTGGTTTCTACTTGAACACAACAAGTTGTCATATCAGTCTTGCTCTTATAGCAAATACTGTATTTGTGAACAAGCTTTTTCCCTACATTGTGGAGATTCCTGCCATTTTTTTCCATCTTCTCATCCCCCTCCACCTGTTTTCAAAGAATTTGTAGTTTGGACTCCACAGTGACTAATCTGTCCTATTGAGCGTTTTTTCTTTTTTTTTCTTTTTTCTTTTTTTTTTTTTTCTTTCTTTTTTTTTTTTTTTTTTTTTTTTTTTTTTTTTTTTTTTTTTTTTTTTTTTGGAAAGAACTACCATCTGATTTACACTGCAGCAAAAAGTAGCATATACTTGGTACTTTGAAAACTTAAATTGTCTCCTGCCATTGTATCCACCTTATTCATTCATCATATTCTGTCGATTCCATCGAGAAGAAGACTTCAGAAATATGAAACAGGTCAAGGATTTTGTAAAAACTTAAAATTTACTAACAGAAAACTTTCATTATATTACTTCATGCTATTCTTACTTGTGGCATTTAAAGTTGAGGAAATTAGCAAGAAACTTTTTTTTTTTTTTTTTTTTTTTTTTTTTTTTTTTTTTTTTTTGGGGGGGGGGTTGGGAGGCTCAGCTTTATCAGTTGTATTATACAGACACTATTTATCTGCTATTAGTAGCTTAATGTTTTCTAATATAGTGAGGACAGTTTACAACTCACCGCAAAGACGTGGCGACGAGCTGCGACAGGCACATACAAAAGACACACACATACAACACATTCAGCTATCGGCCATGGCCTTCTTCAGAAAATAGAGCACTCACGCAATCACACAGGCACACAACACAGTCATACAACCATCACCTCCGACTGCCACACTTCGAATCACGCTCTGCAGCGAATCGGGGAGGGGAGGGGGAGGGGATAGAAAGATTACGTCACGATGGTGGGGATGGGTTTGATGGGAATAACGAGATGCAGCTTAGGAATGGAGTGGGGAGGCGGGTGAGCGGAGAAAATAAAATAAAATAAAATAAAGTAAAATAACATATATATAAAATGCATGCACACAGCAAGTACACAAGACCGCATACACACACACACACACACACACACACACACACATATATATATATATATATATATATATATACATATATACACACATACACACATATATATATACACATATATATATATATATACACACACACACACAAACACACGATCACACATTCACACACCACTCAAAATAGGTGAGGTTTGGGACAGAGAGGTAGGAACTGTAAGGTATGGAAAAATATATATATATATATATAGGGAAGTTATCGTAGGTTGAGGCCTGGTTGATTTCGGGATCGGAGAATGTATTGTATCCCTACATATTGGAAAAAGAACGAGAAAACTGCGTGAAACTGCAAGGAAATTTTCACCTTCCTTAAACCCTTTTTTCACGCCATACCACTACCCAACCCTTTTATACTACGTTGTTGATAACTAAAGTTGACCACAGTATCAACAACAAATTTTAAAAACTTTTCCTATTTCCTTGCTTTTCTCATACCTGAATTTCTGCCCACTTTCATCTCCCTCCTGACATGTTAATATATTTTTACACTTATTTTTACGTTTTATTATTTATTTTTTATTTGTTCATTGCAGCCTATTACATAGCCCATATTTCCCACTCCTCCTTCATCCATATACTATGCCTCCCTCACAACATCCCTATAACAACCCCATCCATTTTTATGTACATTCCCTCCGAAAACATGCTTTCTCCCTAGCCAAATTACGCTCCCACATTCTTTTTATGCAGGCCTGTCTGACATTTGGAATCACTCCCAAGGGCCTCACACTAAAAGTTCCCATCTCTGGCTGTAACCCATCCTTTCATCCCGCCCTATACCAATTCCAAACTGAACAATCAATAGCCCTCACCCGACTAATCCTTAACCTACACATCAACTCCGCTAATGAACACACCTGTCAACTCCTATCGCTAATCAAAATCCTCAACCTTTCCTCTCCCACATCCACACCTACTGTTCAGAACATCCTCCTTCAGGCCAACTGCAAATTAGAACAATATGCCACCCACCACCTCAAAAAACTATCCAATCTCCTGGTCACCCACCTCCGGAAAGGCAATACTCTCTCCCTCAACAACCTCTCCAATAAACCTCAACCTCCCCTTATTGCACACAAACCCAGTCTCTCCCATCTACTCAATCTCCCACTCCCAACTCCTCTCCCCCCTAAACCTCAAAACTCCAATCTACACAATCCGGAACCACAACATCCTAATTCAGTAATCAACCTCTCCTCCAAACCTCTCTCCCAATCTGAAACCTCTGTCCTATCCAAAGGCCTCACCTTTAGTCCTACTCCCAAATTCAACCACACAGCTCTCGTCAAAGATCTACTTTCCTATACTCGTAGTCTTTGCTGGAGATACCACTTTGCCACGAAGAAGAATAATCCTACTCCCTATGACCCAGCTCCCCAAGACATCATTCCAATTGAACCCTGCCTAGAACAGTTCCGTCCTCCATCACAGCGAGACCCACCTGCTCTTCCTCAAAACCACCCTCTTCAAACCTTCCAGGAATTCCTTACTTCCCACCTTGCCTCCCAGTCGTTCCTGAGAAACCTTAATCCTACTCCCAACATTACCGCAGCTGAATCCCGAGCTATCCGTGATCTGAAGGCTGACCATTCCATCATCATTCTCCCAGCCGACTAGGGATCCACGACCGTGGTACTTGATCGGCGGGAGTATGTAGCTGAGGGACTGCGTCAGCTCTCAGACAGTACCACATATAAAGTCTTTCATGGCAATCCCATCCCCGATGTCCAGGCAGAGCTTCAAGGAATCCTCAAAACCTTAGGCCCCCTACAAAACCTTTCACCTAACTCCATTAACCTCATGACCCCGCCGACACCCCGCACTCCCACCTTGTACCTACTTCCCAAGATTCACAAACCCAATCATCCCGGCCGCCCCATTGTGGCCGGTTACCAAGCCCCTACAGAACGAATCTCTGCCTACATAGACCAACACCTTCAACCCATCATGTGCAGTCTCCCATCCTTCATCAAAGACACCAACCACTTCCTCGATCGCCTGAAATCCTTACCCAGCCTGTTACCTCCAGAAACCATCCTTGTAACCATTGATGCCACTTCCCTATACACAAATATCCCACATACCCAGGGCCTTGCTACGATGGAGTATTTCCTTTCACGCCGACCACCCACTTCCCTACCTAAAACCTCTTTCCTTAATACCCTAGCCAGCTTCATCCTAACCCACAACTTCTTCACTTTTGAGGGCCAGACATACCAACAACTAAAGGGAACAGCCATGGGAACCAGGATGGCCCCCTCGTACGCAAACTTATTCATGGGACGCTTAGAGGAAGCCTTCCTGGATACCCAAGCCTGTCAACCCAAAGTGTGGTACAGATTCATTGATGATATCTTCATGATCTGGACACACAGTGAAGAAGAACTCCAGAATTTCCTCTTCAACCTCAACTCCTTTGGTCCCATCAAATTCACCTGGTCCTATTCCAAATCCCATGCCACATTCCTCGATGTCGACCTCCATCTGTCCAACGGCCAACTCCACACATCCGTCCACATCAAACCTACCAATAAACAACAGTACCTGCATTATGACAGCTGTCATCCATTCCATATCAAACGTTCCCTTCCTTACAGCTTAGGTCTTCGTGGCAAACGAGTCTGCTCCAGTCCTGAAGCTCTGAACCAGTACTCCAACAACCTATTAACAGCTTTCACATCCCGCGGCTATCCTCCTAATCTGGTAGAGAAACAAATTGCCAGAGCTACTACCTCATCCCCCCAAATTCAGAACCTTCAACAGAAGAATCCCAGAAGTGCCCCTCTTGTCACCGGATACTTTCCGGGACTGGAGCGGACTCTAAATGTGGCTCTCCAGCAAGGATACGACTTCCTTAAATCCTGCCCCGAAATGAGATCCGCCCTTCATGACATCCTTCCTACTCCACCGAGAGTGTCTTTCCGCCGCCCACCTAACCTCCGTAACCTCCTAGTCCACCCCTATGAAATCCCCAAACCACCTTCCCTACCTTCTGGCTCCTACCCTTGTAACCGCCCCCGTTGTAAAACCTGCCCTATGCACCCTTCCACCACCACTTACTCCAGTCCCGTAACCCGGAGGGTGTACACAATCAAGGGCAGAGCCACTTGCGACAGCACCCACGTGATTTACCAACTGACATGCCTGCACTGTGAAGCGTTCTATGTGGGAATGACCAGCAACAAACTGTCCATTCGCATGAATGGACACAGGCAGACAGTGTTTGTTGGTAACGAGGATCACACTGTGGCTAAACACGCATTGGTGCACGGCCAGCACATCTTGGCACAGTGCTACACCGTCCGGGTTATCTGGATACTTCCCACTGACACCAATCCTTCAGAACTCCGGAGATGGGAACTAGCCCTTCAGCATATTCTCTCTTCCCGTTGCCCACCTGGTCTCAACCTCCGCTAAATTTGAATTCCCACCCACCTTCTTAACATCTTTGCATCAGTTCTCTGGACAGAGCCTCTGCCTCAAGTGGTATCTCTGTCTAACTTCTTAACTTCTATAACTTAACTTCTTTGCTTTCTACAGTATGTCTGCCTAGGTGTACTTGTGTCTGTGTGAATGTGTGGGCGTGTGTGCATTTGTTTACCCTCCATTTTTTCCCCCAAGGTAAGTCTTTCCTCTCCCGGGATTGGAATGGCTCCTTACCCCCTTCCTTAAAACCCTCATCATTTCCTTTTCCCTCTCCTTCCCTACTGCCTGAAGACGCAACTGGGTTGCGAAAGCTTGCGATTGTGTGTGTATTCATTTATTTATTTGTGATGCTGTCACACCTGTGCTCCTTCGCCTGGTGAGTAATCTTCGTCTATTTTTTATATTTTATTTTTCCTGCTAGGAATTTTTCGTCTTTATATATATATATATATATATATATATATATATATATATATATATATATATATATATGTGTGTGTGTGTGTGTGTGTGTGTGTGTGTATGCGGTCTTGTGTACTTGCAGTGTGCATGCATTTTATATATATGTGTGTGTTATTTTACTTTATTTTATTTTATTTTATTTTATTTTCTCCGCTCACCCGCCTCCCCACTCCATTCCTAAGCTGCATCTCGTTATTCCCATCTAACCCATCCCCACCATCGTGACGTAACCTTTCTATCCCCTCCCCCTCCCCTCCCCTCCCGTCCCCGATTCGCTGCAGAGCGTGATTCGAAGTGTGGCAGTCGGAGGTGATGGTTGTATGACTGTGTTGTGTGCCTGTGTGATTGCGTGAGTGCTCTATTTTCTGAAGAAGGCCATGGCTGATAGCTGAATGTGTTGTATGTGTGTGTCTTTTGTATGTGCCTGTCGCAGCTCGTCGCCACGTCTTTGCGGTGAGTTGTAAACTGTCCTCACTATATTATTTATTCCAACCTGGACTTTCCATTATTATATTAATGTTTTCTAATGTCAGTAATATAGGATAGATAACAACTCACCATAAATACATTTGCTATGCACATAAAATAGACTATCACATTCACACAACTTAAATTTTCACTCATGGCCTTCATCAGAAATAGAAACAAATACATTCACACAATCACTCCGACGCAACTGTGGAACACACAACCATCTCCGGCCACTCCAGCGCTACCCGTGCATATCAATGACTCAGTGAATGTCTTTACTGTTAGTTGTTAATCATCCTCTATTACTGACAATCCAATCATATTTTCCATTGGTAATGATTTTTAAATTACAGTAGCTTCTCTGTGACAAAACTTTTTCATCTTGAAATACTGAGTCTGTTTACAGTACATTCCACTTCTCATACATTTTTGTAACAAATACTCCTTGGTAATGACAAAATAATATTCAGAGAGCAACATTGCAGTTATTTATACCATAACTAATGGTTCGAATATTATGGAGAAAAAAAAATTCCTAGCAGAAAAATATATACAGAAAGTAGATGTAGTTTCCTTATCAGGCAAAAGAGCACAGGTACACAGACAGAAACACAAATAAAAACACACACACAAACACACAAATGCTGAGCTTTCACAACCATGGGTTGCTTCTTCAAAAAAAGAACAGGGAAGGAGAGGGAAAAGCAAAGGATGTGGGTTTAAAGTAGCGGGTAAGGAGTCATTCCAATCCCAGGAGAGGAAAGACTCACCTTGGGGGAAAAAGGGATAGGTAAAGAAACAAACAAACAAACAAACAAACACACACACACACACACACACACACACACACACCAAGGCAAACATGTGTAAAAAGTCATTTTTATATATGTCTGCCTTGGTGTGTTTGGGTGTGTGTGTGTGTGTGTGTGTGTGTTTGCTTACCTATCCCTTTTTCCCCCCAAGGAAGTCTTTCCTCTCCTGGGATTGGAATTACTCCTCACCCACTCCTTTAAACCTGCATCCTTTCCAAGGGTTGTGAAAGCTCAGCATTTGTGTGTATGTGTTTTTATTTGTGTTTCTGTCTGCATACCTGTGCTCTTTCGTATGGTAAGTAAACAACATCTAATATATATATATTGTAACTAATGGTTGCATATACTTGAGATAGGTCTCTAGTATCTTTTCATTATTTTAGCAGAGTTAATGATATATTTTTGTGAGTTCCTTTCTATTTTTGTTCCAGATCTCTTCAGGGAAAGAATAAGTGTGCTGAAGGCACACCAAAAGCTGTCAGAAAGCGACGCAGGCGAAAACCGCATTCCAACATACATCTTTCAGACAAGCCTTTCCAGTGTAAAGTTTGCCAGAAATGTTTTCGAAAGCCAGAACATTTGCGCTGCCACGAGTTGTTCCATTCAGATGAACGCCAGTTTTTGTGTGAAACTTGTGGCAAAGGTTTTTATACCAATGGTGATCTCAAGAGGCATGAAAGAGTCCACACAGGAGAGAAACCTTATGCCTGCCCCATGTGTCCAAAGACTTTCACACAGTTGTGTAACATGCGATCACATCTCACAAGGCGATGTCTGCTAAAAGGGTATGGTTGTGATTTGTGCAATAGAATGTTTGAGGACATGGAGCTTCTTCTGAAGCACAAGGCAGCACACGGAACAGCACCTCGCTATGTCAACAAAGTGCGGAGGAAGCCATACTGCCGGGACTTGCCACCGTTTTTTTGTGACATGTGCTCGCTGTGCTTTTATACCAAACGAAGTCTAATAGCCCACATCAAAGAGCACAATATAGGAGTCAGCTCTCTCACATGTGAGATTTGTGGCAGGGTCTGCCCTAGAAAGGAACGATTGGTTGTACATATGCGGAGCCACACAGGAGAGAGACCTTTTTCATGCAGTGTATGTGGCAAGGCATTTTCTCAACAGTGTAATCTAAAAAAGCATGAGGCTATACATTTGCCTGACTGAAAATTTGAAGAGAAACTTGGTATACCATTATATATAAGGGCATACTTCATTCGTAAAATGAACCTCTGCATAATTATGTTGGAGCAGTGTATAATCTACTACCCTGCTGAGAAACTAAGTTGCCTCTCAATTATAATAAGACTGAATAAATGAACTACTAATAAATACTTAAACACCAAAGTGCATTTAAGAATGTAGCAAAGTTTCTTTGCTACTCCTGTTTACTAGATTCATAATAACATGTGTTAGAGCTACATTATTTATTGTTTGGCTTATGAATATATGCGACATAGTGATAATGCACTTTTTTTATTTGCTGTGACAAAATTCACCCATAAATATTTGCCCTCCTCAGTTGTTTGTTTACTTTATGTTTTGTAAATTTAATGAATGAATGTCCCATGAGCTGCAGAAAGGCACAAATAACAGACAATAACATTACAGCTTTCAGCCGTTTAGTCCATCGGTTAGAGAGACACTGTGTGATTGTGTATGTAGGCTTGTGTCGCTAGCCGATGAAGGCCTAAACGGCTGTGCCTTTCTGCGGCTCATTGGATGTCTCTGTGCTGAATAAGCTACCTATCCTTCTCGAAAATATTGTTGAATCCTTCCTGGAACTTCCATTGTTTAATTAATGAATGGACTATGCTAAATCAGTGGTTATCCATAAAGGAATCATAGTGTAAAATGAGAAATTTGATATGAAAGGAAAGTCACATCAGAAAAATTGGAATATAAGAAAATGTTGTATAAACAGTTTTGAAAGATATGTAATGTTCAGTGGGATGATGACCTTTACCATTTTACTTGAGAGTAAAGAGACCTGTCACAAAAAAGAAGACATGCCGAATTTTTGGCAGATGCATCCAAAACGGATACACACACACGCACACACACAACACAAAATCTCACATAAGCACAGCTTTAAATAGGAAAGGTTTAGGATAGAGAGGTGTAAACTGTAGGGTGCGGAAAAAATGGGAAGTTATCGTAAGTTGATACCTGGATAATTTTGGGATTGGAGAATGTACTGTAGGGTTAACTTCTATCTGTGCAGTTCAGAAAAGATGGTGGGAGGATCCATATGGCCCGGGTTGTGAAGCAGTCATCGAAATCAAGCACATGCTCTGCTGTATGTTGTGTTACAGGGTGGTCCACCTTGTTTTTGGCCACAGTTTGGCGGTGGCCATTCATTCTTATGGACAGCTGGTTAGTCGTCATGCGAATATAGAAAGCTGTGCAGTGATTGCAGCACAGCTGGTAAATTACATGGCTGCTCTCACAGGTGGCCGGCCTCTGACAGGGTAGGATAAGCCTGTGACAGGACTGGAATAGGAAGTGCTGGGTGGGTGGATTGGGCAGGTCTTGCAGTGGGGTCTTCCATAAGGATATGATCCCTGTGGCAGTGGGCTGGGTTTTGAGGTGGCATAGGGATCGACTAGGATGTTATGGAAGTTGGGTGGGCAACGGAACGCCACTTTAGGAGGGGTGGGATCTTGGGCAGGATCTCTCTCATTTCTGGGCACAAGGACAGAAAATCAAAACCCTGGTGAAGGATGCAATTTAGTTATTCAAGTCCAGGGTAGTACTGGGTGACAAGGGGGAAGCGTTCTTTTGTGGATGGTTACTGGTGGTAGAGGGAGGATTTGGGATGTGGCACAGGAGATCTGTTTGCTGAGAAAAGGAGTTCTTGAGTTCCATGGGTGGCCAGGCTGTAAGGAAGGGACTTTTTTTTGTTGTGGAAGGGGTGGCAACTGTCAAAGTTTAAGTACTGTTGGTGGTTGCTAGGTTTAATATTGATGGAAGTGTGGATGGAACCATCAGTGAGGTGGAGGTTGACATCCAGGAAGGTGGCGTGGTGGGTTGAGGAAGACCAGGTGAAGTGGCTGGGAGAGAAGGAATTGAGGTTCTGAAGAAAGGAGGATAGGGTGTCCTGGCCCTCAGTCCAAATCATGAAAATATGATCAATAAACCTGAACCAGGCCAGAGGTTTGGAGCTTTGATATGCTAGGAAGGATTCCTCCAGACGGCCCATAAACAGGTTGGCATAGGAGGGTGTCATGGAGGTGCCCATGTCTGTGCCACAGATCTGATGGTAAACTTCCCCCCTCAGAGGAAAAATAGTTGTTAGGATAAAATTGGACACGGTTATGAGGAATGAGGTGTCAGGCTTGAATTCAGAGGGACACTGGGAGAGGTAGTGTTTGAGATTGGCAAGGCCATGGGCATGTGGTATGTTGGTGTATAGGGAGGTGGCATCCACTGTTACAAGTAGGGATCCAGGAGGTAAAGGGATTGGGATGGTGGAGAGTTGGTGAAGGAAGTGGTTGGTATCCTTAATATGAAAGGATAGATTTTGGACAATTGGTCTTGTCTTGGATACTTCTACTGAATGGCCAAGCCTGGTACAGAGGTGGTGTTGACAAACTCCTTTCCAACTGTCCTAATGAAAATTAAACCCACACAAGTAAACACAGAGTCCTGCAGCTAGTACCCATTAAGAAAGGACTAAACTGTGACTATTACTGATTTCTGTTGTGAATTATCACAGTTCATGAATTCACCACTTGTACCCATGCCCACTCAACAAAGTGTGATACTTCCACTACTTCTGTGATTTCTGTTTCTTCTGCAGTTTATGGTGGTGGATGCTAAATTTCAATTAGATTCAAGCAACATCTAACATACAGTGGTAACTTTCTGGTAACTTTTCTCATTGCAACTAAAGCACTGTGTTCTCACCTGTGAAATGCCCACAAAAAAATTTTTAAACAGTGGGTTGTTGGAGTCATTTTATCATTTATCAGAGATGTTAAATAATTATGAAACATGCTGCGAGAGTCATTCCATATCAACTCAACACAGTTTAAATTACAATCTTACCACACCATCTCAGATTTAAATGAAATTTGTTATTCTGGTACCCCTTTTATAGAGAAAGAAAAATACGAAATTTCAAATGCTTTCAAAATTATGCCATGTTAAAGTTTTGAAAAAACACTCAAAATCAACATGTTTCTATAGCAACTCTCAGGACCTAGCTAGAAAGATGATAGAGGTGTCATTTTGCAGCATTTTTTCAAGCCCTTAACCAAAAATATGACACTACAAGGGTCATAATAAAAATCAAAAATATAATTTAAAATTTTTCAAAATGCACCTCTCTTAAAATTTTGAAAAATTCTCAAATAGGCCTTGTACAGTGGTTAATTGATAATATAAATTTCATAATGGGATCTTTCAGAAAAATGCACTCATAAAGATGCTTACATTAGAATTTTAACTATAATAAAGACTTCACTATAATAATGACTAATTGAGTTAATATCACATTATACATTATGACATGTCCCTAGTAAACAATGTAGAAAACAATGTGCTACTACAATACTGCAAGTGTTGAACTGTAATTGATGGTAACATAAGTAGTATGTTGATGTTTAAGTGGAACTGTTTGTGAGATGAATAAGTGTTTGTGCAGTAATGGGAAATGAAAAACATAAAGCATTACAATGTTTTAATTCTTTAAAAAAATCATAAAATTAGAAATAAAAAAATTACATCAGTAACACAATGGTTGGCTGAACATTTTCCAGCACCTAATGATGCTGAAGTATGTGACTCTTGCAGAAAAAAGTTATCAACTCTAAAGAACAACAAAGAAATAAATTAAGCCAGTGCTACACTAAGCATAGAGCCTGAAATTTTAAGTACTTATTATTTCAAAAATGACCCTGATTTTGGATGTTGTTGAGACACTTAATATTGTGGTCTGGCGGGCTCTCAAACATGTCGTTCCGGGATACCAGACTTAATGCTTCTCTTCATGAACTGGTCGAATCACCCCTTCATTCAAGAAAAATAAAATAAAAAATTAATTCAGCCATGAAGTGTAAACCTTTTAAATCTTTTCCAAACTCCTCTGATGAATCTCATGAAACCCTTGATGATTCAATTTTGAAAAATCTAAATGACTACTTCTCACGAGTGAGTACCAAAATCGTTCAAAACCACTAAATTTTCTGCCATTTAATTTTTGATAAATTTTACTTATGGTAGCACCAGCATGGCGTTCTAATGTTGGTAATATATATAAAAATAGAAAAGAGATGACTTACCAAAAGGACCGGCTCGTCGATAGAAACAAATAAAATCACACACATACAAGCTTTCGCCACCACTGGCAGCTTCTTCAGGAAAAAGAGGAAAAAAGGGGAGGAAAAGGGAAGGATATGGGTTTTAAGGAAGTGGAAAAGGAGTCATTCCAATCCCAGGAGTGGAAGGACTTACCTTAGGGGAAAAAAGGGAGGTAAACAAATACACACACACTCAGACATATCGAAACGCAAACACACTTAGACATTTGTAAAAAGCAAAGAAGTTGGACAGAGATACCAATTGAGGCAGAGGCTCTGTCCACAGAACCAAGGCAAAGATGCTAAAGGTGGTGGGCGGGAATTTGAGTTAGCGGAGATTGAGACCATGTGGGCAACGGGAGAAGGGAATAAGCTGAAGGGCAAGTTCCCATCTCCGGAGTTCTGAAAGGTTGGTGTCGGTGGCAAGTATCCAGATAACCCGGACGGTGTAACACTGCGCCAAGATGTACTGGCCGTGCACCAAGGCATGTTTAGCCACAGGGTGATCCTCATTACCAACAAACACTGTCTGCCTGTGACCGTTCGTGCGAATGGACAGTTTGTTGCTGGTCATTCCCACATAGAACGCTTCACAGTGCAGGCATGTTAGTTGGTAAATCACGTGGGTGCTATCGCAAGTGGCTCTGCCCTTGATCGTGTACACCTTCCGGGTTACTGGACTGGAGTAAGTGGTGGTGGAAGGGTGCATAGGGCAGGTTTTACAACGAAGGCGGTTGCATGGGTAGGAGCCAGAGGGTAGTTAAGGTGGTTTGGGGGTTTCATAGGGATGGACTAGGAGGTTACGAAGGTTAGGTGGGCTGCGGAAAGACACTCTTGGTGGAGTGGGAAGGATGTCATTAAGGATGGATCTCAAAAAATATGTATAAAAATAAAGAATGTTTGACTTACCCAATGTACAGGCTCGCCGATAGAAACAAAAAAAATCTATCGGTGAGCCTGTACTTTGGGTAAGTCATCCATTTTCTATTTTTTATATATGTTTATCCCACCAGGAAAGTTTCCTTCTATAATTTTTTTTCACCCGAGATTTATCTACTGACAGGACAAGGATACGCATCATATGAACCTGTCAATCATATAGCACGAATGGCTTTAATTATTTATTTTTTGATAAACTGAAAAGATTATTCACTTCTTTCAACATGATGTAAGTTTGTAAAAGTTAAATTTTAGCCTTGCAGATACAAAAGTTTATCTGTATATCATAGTATTTATTGTGCATACAGTATTGTTAAACACACTATTCAAATGTATTTAAACCTAAGGAACCAAACTGCTGTGATCATCGGTTTCTAGACTTAAAAAATAACTTATGCTAAGGACAAAACAAACACACCCATGCCCGACGGAGGACTCTAACCTCAGACAGGAGTGAACGTGCAGTCTGTGACCTGGCGCCTTAGACTGTGTGACCATTCTTGCAGAGCAAACATGTGGTAAAATTACATAATTGACCGCTTTCTTTCCCACCCCAGTTTTCGTACTTTATGTCCAGTTCCTGAGTTTTGTCATCTCCCCTTTGATCCTGCTCGCGCCTTGCACAATGTAGTGTCAGGGGCTACTTACCACCTCATTGGCTCTACTTTTGTATACTGTAAAGCAGTTCTTCGGAGGATAGACATATATGTAGAGACACCTCTGTCAATATGATCTTACAGTGTGTGTGTCCCAAGACATATTTATTTACTGGTCTTGTAAATCTATGGCTTTACTGAGTACAGTAGATTTGGACCATTTCTACATACATCAAAATAACAAAGTAAATTTTGTCTACATTTTCTTCTGTACATTTTACCATACAGTTTTAGCTGGCACTAGAATTTCGTTCCTCTAGATACTCATCTACTGAATAAAATCAGTGCTTCATCAAGTAGTCCTTTGTGGCAATTTTTGTATTTGTGTCCATTTTTGTTTTTCTGGCTTTGGTTAAATCATTATAAAGTTTGTATCTGAAATGAATGTAGAAAATGAGAGGGCTGGTAGAGTGGGTCATAACAAGCATATTTCACACAGCAACCCATATTCGCAACCCTTAGCGTACGGCACTAGGCACCCTTGAATAGTGTCGCATGCTGCCAAGACGGTAGGCACACAACATGCCATCCGAGTCCTCACAGTAGCGGGACTGCAGGTCAACGTCTTCAATTTATTTGTTGCAGCAGGATAATTGAGAAGTCGGGTTGAAATGTTATAATGTTTATTTGACTCACCTAGCTGCCATGTTCTGGAAAATTAGGCGAGGCAATTATCTACAGAGGTGAGGCCGTCACAGATGAAAATCCTCCATGGATGACAGTCACTAAGGTGTTGGGAAATTTCATTGACGTCATCATCGATGACCAACCTATCTGGGCACTAGTTGATTCAGGAACTCCCTTCTCTGTATTGTTGAATGACTACCACCGCAAACTAAAGAAGATAATCTTCTGTGATACAAGATCAACTGTGCTGAAAGTCACAAATGGACAATATGTGCGGTCGACAGGAACATGTGTCACAAGAATAACTACCAACAACAGGACACAGCCGTTTAAATTTGTCGTTTAACAGAATGTAACTATAACATCATCCTCGGATGTGACTTCCTTCAGGCATCGCAGGCTGTCATTGACTCTGGAAGATTTGAGCTACAAATTGAGTAAGCCATTCCATCGAGTACACCTAACACAAATTCCCCTGGGAGGTTATTTTCTGTCAAGAATGTTGAGACTGTTAACAATGAGAATAATTACAGTCAGCAGCCCAGATGACTAGCTGAACTGTTGAAGTGCTTGTGGATCACAAAATGCTAATCAGTATAACAAAGGAAATCTACATACCAACATCTATCATAAGCATTACAGGTGGTCAAGGAAAACTTTGGATCATTAATTTTCACGAGCAATCACAACTCATTCCTAAAGGAATTTGTATTGCAACAGCTGAACCAATCCAGAAAGGTGAGTTCAATAGATTTAGATTATCCATTATGGATATCCATCTGAAGATGAACCTGAAAAGGTCCGAAAACAGGTTCATGGAATAAACAGCATAATTTTAAGTAAAAGTGACGGGTTAAATTTTTCTTAAATCATATGGTGAGCTCAATGTCATCGATGAAGTCTCATGCTCTGCTGTTACTGCCAACTACGCACTAGAGGAAACTACTGTGGCATTGCATGTAGGGCCTGGTCTGATGCAGGAATGTCAGCAGGTGTTAACCATACTACACCGATTTTCAGGTGTATTCCGGGCCAGGCAGGAGAAGAACCAGATGAAACGACCCACGATAAAACACCGTATCAATACTGGGGATCATCCACCAATTAGCCAGCATTCATACAGTGTGCCACCAGCTGAAAGATAGATAATTTGGGAAGAAATGGTGAAGATGTTGCACAATGACATTATTCTACCTTCAAAGAGTCCCGGTCATCTCCGTTGGTCCTTGTGAAGAAGAAGGGTGGCACATGATGATTCTATGTCGACTATCACAAAGAAAGATGTCTACACATTGCTGAGTTTTGATGCCACCTTAGACTGCTTGAAAGGAGCTAGATACTTCTCAACTATGGACATGCAGACATGTTATTGGCAAATCAAGGTTGACAAAGCTGACAGGGAGACGACTGCTTTTATTACACCAGATGGCCACTATGAATTCAAAGTCATGCTGTTTGGACTATGTAATGCCCTGGCCACATTCGAACGCATGATGGACTGTTTGCTTCAACACCTTAAATGGATGACATGTCTTTGTTATCTAGATGACTTTGTCATTTTCTCAAGGACACTTGCGGAACATCTAAAGTGCCTGTCAACTGTGTTGAAATGTGTTCCAACAGCAGGACTCCACCTCAACCCAAAGAAGTGCCTCTTCATCGCCAAAGAGATCCTGGGGCACCTTGTGAATCGAGATGTTGTCTGTCCTGATTCAGATAAAGTAAGGGCGATCAAAGAATTTCCAACTCCTCAGCACATCTGTGATGTGAGAAGTTTTCTCGGATTGTGCTCATACTACCATAGTTTCATAAAAGGTTTTTGTAACAAGGCACATCCATTGCAAGAATTTCTGCAGGGAGATGCCAAGTTTTACTAGGATGAGATGAAAGAAAGAGCTTTCCGTGCATTCAAGGAGGCTCCCAACTTCTGAACCAGTTCTAGCCGTATACAACGAAAATGCGGAAACCAAACTTCACACAGACGCCAGTGGTTATGGGATTGGTGCAGTGCTTGTACAAACTCAGGAAGGTGCTGAGAAGGTCCAAGAAGGTGATAGTGTATGCATGAAGAGTTCTCTCAAAGTCTGAGGTAAACTACTCTACAATCAAGAAGGAGTGTCTCACCGTTATCTGGGTTATCAACAAGTTCCGGTCATTTCTATTTGATAAATCATTCACCGTCATGATGGACCATCATTCCTTATGTTTGTAACGAAGCATGTTGGGATTTTTTACCATCTGCTTGCATTACTGAACCTCCTAATACCACAGTTGCACGATAATAGGTATGAGTGTAATTAGTCTATTATCATTTTCTTTTCCAAAACTGTTGTTATTATTTATTGTAAAGTAATTAGCTGAAGTCTTTTTCTATTATTTGGTACGGGATGCTTTTGTTCAGTTAGTAAATATTAATTAATTCGTGCCAGAATTATATTGTTTAACTTCAGAAAGTATGCTAATTAGTATTCCTATTAAAACTAAGTAAGTTCTTTTCTCATAATATTAAAGTAGGTATTAATATATTTCACAAGTAATGCCAGGAAAGTTTTACCCTCATCCGTTTCTGTATTAATACTGTTTATTGCGAAGTAATTGTTTGAAAACCCATTTAAATATATTTGAAAATGAAATACTATTCATTTAACCGAGATTTGTATATTAATTTAATCAGTATTATTTACAAGATATTTCACTATAGCCAGTTGCATGTAATTGTTGACTGTTCCATTATAATTAATGACATGAATTCAATTAACAATAGGTAATTTTCAACCACATTGTTTGAAATATATAAATAGGATGTGCTTGCGACATGTATCAGAATATTGTTTAGTCAGTTACCATAGCCACAGTCCACGCTAGTTCCGAGTATTGTTTCAGCTGTAATCTGAGTCACAAGCCACCCCAGTTTGAACTCTAATTTTGAACAAATATGTAAAAATTTGTCAGTGTTGTTAGTGTGGAAGGTGCATCTACCGTGATTAATTAATATTTGTGCCACATTACTATGTACACCTCAAACATTTGTATTCCACACACAAACTGTGTTGTAAATTCGTAATATTGATGTGTAGAATGTGCTTGTCTGGTGTTAATGGTTGTAATTAATGAGACTTGTAAGCTGGCCATAAATGGGAACAATTAGGCATTCATAAATCATTAAAAGTGTCAAAGAACTGCACTTCTGTGTGTTGCATTAGTCATTTGTAGTGAATTGGTTTTCACCCCATGAGATTTCAGTCAGCCTTTACAGAGAGCAACGATCATCAAGAACTTCGAGAATCATCGATCTACGACCAGTATGGCACAAGTGGTATTCAGAAACGGGCACAAATACAAGGACACTGACTGCCTTTCAAGGAATCCATTAGTGGAACACAACAGCATGGATGAAATTTCAGCCCTCACTGAGTTAGGTGACATTACAGCTGAACAGAGTGAAGATCCGGCATTATTAAAAACCATAGAGGCCTTGGAGAAAGGAGAACTGACAAAAGGAGAGTTTCAACTTATAAACAGGATATTGTATAAGAGCAACTACGATACACTGGGCCCCAAATGGCTACTGGTTGTTCCAGCTCATCTCCAGCCAGCCATTCTCAAGTATTCCATGAGTCTCCAATACCCGGCCATCTGGGATTCGTGAAGACCATAGACAGAATCGGATGCAGGTATTACTGGCAAGGTCTCTACCAATCTGTCAAGCACTATGTGAGTCACTGTAAAGAGTGCCAGAAACAGAAGCATGCAAATGCATTTACCTCCAGGTCATCTGGTACCAATTCCATCTGCAGTAGCTCCATTCCACCGGATTGGAATCAACCTTTTAGGTAGGTTCCCGAAGTCGACAACCGGTAACCGACTGACTGCCTGACCTGCTTCACTGTCACCAAACCTGTGCCAACTGCAGAAGCACCAGAGATTGCACAATTCCTAGTAGAAGACATTATTTTGAAGCATGGTGCACCACAAGTGATGATGTCTGATTGAGGAAAAGTATTCATCTCAAAACTAGTATCAGAGGTAATGTCATGTCGGGACATTGTCCACAGAATCACAACTGCCTACCATCCTATCAACATGTTATTAGATATGATGTCAATGTAGAGCAGTAGGATTGGGATGCAATACTGCCAGTTGTGACATTTGTTTATAATACAGCAAGGCAAGACACCACAGGGTTCACGCCATTTTTCCTGCTCCATGGTCATGAAGCTGAGATGAAAATGAATGCGCTGTTCCCGTTCCAACCGGATCACACTCAGGATGACTATGTGAAACAGCTTATCACCAGGATGAAAGAAGTAATACAGCTGGCTCGCATACGGACACTGGATGCCCAGGAGAAGGATTGTCAGCGGTATAACGACAAGCACCAACCTGTTGTGAACAGCCCAGGAGATCTGGTATGAATTTTTACCCCTGTACGGAAAGTTGGGGTATTGGAAAAGTTACTGAAGCAAACTTTGGTCCGTATTATGTCACATGCCGACTGTCAGATGTCATATATGAAGTTGAGGATTATGAGCTATCCTATAAACAAAAAAAGGAAGAGACATTGTGCACAACCTCCGTATGAAGCCTTACCACAATCCCAAAGAACAGATAGAAATGGCCTCTCTTCCATGAGTCTTAAGAACGTTGTGGTAATTATGCAGCCACGACAGGAGGGTCTGGCGCCGGTCATCAACACCACAAGGAAGGCGTGCAGGTACTGCCATACAGAGGACCCACGACAAGATCGAGGACACTGCAGCTGGCTGCGAAGGGAACCTAACAGTGGGTGACTTCCGACAGCATGTGTGACGCACTGGTTAGCATTGCAGATTGCTGTGTTTGTGTGGGGAGTGTGTGTGTGTGTGTGTGTGTGTGTGTGTGTGTGTGTGTGTCCTTAGGTTAGTTTACTTAGGTTTAAGTAGTTTGTAAGCTATGGACTGATGACCATGCAGTTTGGTCCAATAGATTTGCAAACATTTGAACATATGAAACATCTGTTGTTTCACCAAGGATATTGGGGTGTAGTATGTAACTAACAGTTAGCCGTACACCATTGTACATGGCCAGGTATGGACAGTCACATTGAGCAAATGATGTCACAGTTTATAATGTGTATGTAGCATCAGTCTGCAACCCCCATAAAAGTACTTGGATTTGTCCTGCCTATCAGGCTCTTTTCAATTGTACCAATGAATTCCACCACTTCTGAAACAACAGTGGCTACACTGACATCAATATTTTGTACTGAGGGGCTCACAAAAGTAACAGTGGCTAACAATTGGCCTCAGTTGACACCCTGTCAGTTTGAACAGTTCTGAAGGAACGATGGGGTACAGCACTTCCTCATGGCACCCATTCATGCACAAACCAACCATGAGGCAGCAAGGTTTGTGAGGACACTTAAGTCACAAATGAACAAATTGTGGTCTACCCACTCACAGTGCAAAGCTCTTTAAGTCTTGTAGTCATTTTGTCACTCCTTGCCAAGGTATGGCTAGTCACCAGCGGAGGTGCTTCGCATTCACTGTCACAGAATAGTACTTACTTGTAAAATCCACACCCCCATCACCCGCTACTGAGTTTCAGACTAATCAACCTGTCTTTTTCAGACTTTGGAGGCAAGCCGAAGTAAGAGTGTGGTCTACTCAAGGTCGACCTAAACAAAGAGCCCATTGGGAATTTTTAAGAGACATCAAAACCAGATTAGACCTTCTTCAGCCACATGACTGCAAGCAAGACCAAGGCAACAAATGAAGTGTATGTACACGTACCTCCTGGCCGGGACACCCAAGCAAATAGATACAGAGCCATACTACACATTTCAGCCCATACCACTGTCACTGGGGGAAGTGGCCCCACTGACCGCCTCATAAGAACATATTGCTGTCACTCTCGTAGACGTCCCATGGCTGCATCCTGTAGACGGTTGGCAAGCATGTATCCTGTGCCAGATTTTCAGGTCAAAATTCATGGACACACACAGACCAAATGCTATTTTGTAATACCTATTATGTTATGTAGAGAGTGTTTGGTTGTTGCTGTGGGCTTCATGTTTTCCAGGCCTCCATCCCCAATAGAAACACCTGCTACTAATATGCTGACATGTCAACATTTCCTACCCACTATAACTGACAAGCTCTGCCATAGAGTTAAATACAACCATGTCTGCCATCCAAGTCCACTGGATTGGGCATATACCTAAACATATAGCAATGTGCGACATACGGAAGTTTGGGTTGGTTTGGAGACATGCGATTAGCATAGCAGTTAATGCAAGTTTAATAACCCACATCAAGGAGTGCATGGGAAGAGTTATCTGTCTCACTTGTGAGGTTTCTGGCAAGTTATGCACTAGGAAGGAGCGCTTGGTTGTGAATATGCGGAGCCGCATGGGGAGAAACTTTTATTGTATGCAGTAATGGAAAGTCCAGTTGAAATGTCAATAATATGAGGATAGGTAGCAAATCACCACACAGATATTTGCTGAGCGACATAAAAAGACAATCATTTTGTCACCGCCTTCCTCAGAGAGAGAAAATACTACTATCACTCAGACACAACTCACACACAGGATCACTTTCTCTGTCCACTACGGCCCAACTCGCATCTAACAGTTAGTGAGGACAGGAGGAGGTAAGACGTAGGACAAGGGCTGGTATGGGACATTCTGTGTCACCTAGTCAAGTGTAATGACACAACAGACGAGAAATGTGAGATGCAGTTTGCAATGCAGAAATAAAGAAATATTTTAAAAATCACATTAAAATAAGTGGCACAAAGTTGGAAGAGGGTGACATGAATTAGAAGGAGATGTAGGATTGGGAGAGAGGGGAGGGGGCTGTTAGGCATAGGGCATATAGATGATGGGTTATTGTAGATTGAGGCCAGGATGACTGTGGGACCAAACAATGTGTTGTTGTGACAACTCCCATGTGCATAGTTCAGAAGAGATGGTGGTGGATAGGAGGTTCCAGATGTCAGGTTTTTCAAGCTGCCATTGAAATCGAGCATGTTGTACTTAACTACATGTTGAGCCATAGGATGGTCCATTTTGTTTTTTACACAGTTTGACAGTGGCCATTCATTGTTCAACATGCAATAATTTAACCTTTCCCCTACACCCACATATTAAAGTTCCTTGTTCTAAGGTTCAAAAGCCCGAACAACAAACATATACTTCCAAAACACCAAACTGCTGGCTTGGTTCAGGTTCATTTATGATATATTCATGATATGGACTAACAAGCAGCCTGGGTGGTAACAGGAGGCATAAGAGAATCATATACAATGTAGCAATAATTATATCAAAATATTAGAAGCAGTCACAATTCAGCAATTAAGCTGTAATAGCCCATTACAAACAGTGTTGTCATTAAGATGACAAAAAGTATGTTGTTATGGTCTTCAGTCCGGAGACTGGTTTGATGCAGCTCTCCACCCTACTCTATCCTGAGCAAGCCTTTTCATTTCCTCATAAGAACGACAACCCACATCCACTTGAGTCTGCTTACTATACGCGTCTCTTGGTCTCCCTCTGCGATTTTTACCCCACACACTTCCCTCCAATGCTAAATTTATGATTCCTCAATGTCTAAGAATGTGTCCTACCAAGTGATCACTTCTTTTAGTCAGGGAATGCTGAAAATTCCTTTTCTCACCAATTCTGTCCAGTACATCTTCATTAGTTAAGTGATCTACCCACCTAATCTTCAGCATTCTTCTGTAGCACCACATTTCAAAAGCCTCTATCCTCTTCTTGTCCGCACTGCTTATCGTCCATGTTTCACTCTCGTACAAGGCAACACTCCACACAAATGCCCCATGCTCCACACAATGCCCCATTGCCATTCTGCATTTTATACGGAATGCAAAAAATCTAATTCTCAGAATAAAATTAAAACAATATGATCAGTTGTGACAGAAGTATCTATTCAGCAGCACCAAGTTGATGATGTAAAGTAAGTGCATAGTAGAAATGTTTCTGCACAGATAAGTCAGATATATTAATAATCACTTTCTGAATGTAGCAGTCAGTGGCGGCGCTAGGCGTCGGCGATGTCGGTAACCGCCGACGGCCTCGCGCCTGTGGGGACCTCGCAAAACATGGTTAAAATTTCAGATTTTTTTTTCTTTTTTTATATTTGATGTTTAACAGTGTTTTTCAACTGCTAGGTTATGTAGCAACGACTTGCATCTAACTTACACTAGCTTAACGAAAGGACGAACACAACATCTGTAACCAAGGATAGGATTCAACCCCCGACGATAGCTATCTCGTTCACCGTGGTGTGACGCCTTAGTGTGTTCAGCCATTCCCGGCCGGCAGCTATTTAGTTCTCCGTATTTATTTCCGTATGAGTACAGCAATGAAGTAAATTTTAGTTAAAGACTTGCAAAATTAGAAAACAATTTGGAAGAAGTATATCGAAATGTTTATATAACAATCAGAATCACGCTCACAGTTCCAGACAGTACAGGTTCGGCCGAGAGGAGCTTCACAAAGTTAAAATTGATTAAGATTTACTTGAGAAACACCGTGAGGCAAGAAACACGATCTGCATTGTCAGTAGTATCAACCGAAGCCAAAATAGCGGCTAGTATTAATTAAAATGTGATCTTAAAAAAATTCAGTGAGACGAAAAGCCGAAAAGTTTCTCTGTTTTAATTTGTGTATGATTATTGTAATTTTGCCATTTCAATAATACTTGCATATTATACTAATGAAATTTTAGTATAATGATTATTGATGTATAATTCAGCTCATTTTATTTAACATTTTCTTCCTTACTGGAAAAATGAAAGGGGCCTCGCAAAGACGAGTTCGCCGACGCCCAGTTTTCGTCTAGCGCCGCCACTGGTAGCAGTTGAGTTAAACAGAATCTTAGTGTGCTGTATTGGTTCAGTTGTTTCCAGTTTTTGTCCTCATTGAGGTTCCTCCTCTTTTTGCTTTAGGTCTATGGCCTCTTGTGTGAAATTTTCTGGCACACCTGTCTAGATCGGTGAACATGACTCTACCACTGGTGGCAATGTGGGGGAAAAATAAGTGGAGTCACATGGAGAATAGTTGCAGGAAATCCACGGGACAGATGACCAGGAGAAAACAACAAATTTGACTGCGGCCACAGTCCTTGTTTCTGTGCAATGCATGTGGCAATGCGGTGGGAAGAGTGTCATCCTAAGCATGAAGTGAGGCATTGGTACTGGTCATGATAGCAAGTTCCCTTGAAAGGAGTTCTCTGCTAAACATCTGGCAATTTTAGTGCCTTCCTTGGACTTACCTCACTGAACCTTTTGCTGTGAGTGTGTCCTCTCCTCTTGGTACTATGTTTCATAGTCACATGCACCGAGGGTGTGGTGTATTTATTCTCTCACAACATTGTTATGGTTCAGTGTGCAGTAGTGGATTTTTTATGAAGTTTAATGATATTTACTTTAATATATAAAAATTGATTTTCTTGTTGTCCATATTTTATGCACAGCCATACTGTATATCCGATTGCGATAAAATTGGTCAACTAATTTCTTGCACTTACCCAATGGTTATAGGCTTACTAAAATTAACTTTGTTTGGTGGATGGCAGAGGGTGCTTTACAATTAGTTCATTCATTTCTTATGCCTTCACACTGAAATGGCTGGATGGATATGAATGAAATTTGGAACAGAGGTAGCTTATACCATGATTAATACATGGGCTGCCTTTTGTAAGCCACCATATTATGCGTAGTGGAGGGTAACTTACACTGCGTTAATATGATGTTTGCTGTTCCTTCACGCTGAAAGGGATGGACAGATTTGATTGAAATTTGGAATGGAAACAGCTTATCTGCTGCATTAATACATTAATACATGATCTACCTTTAGGAAGCCACCGTATGGTGTATTGCAGAAGGTACTTTACAGTGGGTTAAAACATTTGTTACTCTTCATGCTGAAATGGCTGTATGGAATTGGTTGAAATGTGAAATGAAGATAGCTTATACCTACAATTAATACATGGGATACCTCTCATAAGCCTCTGTAGGTGCATGGCGGAGGGTACATTACTACAAACATCCAAATTGTTTGACTGACCATCATGAAAGTCAGCACAAAAATGTATGTTTTTATGAAGGGGATTTTTAGAATCTGCAAGCCAAGGAATTTTGAATGTCGGATGGTGCCTTGCATCTTTGACACTATTTGACCAGTCACCATGGAACCTGGTGCATATATAGAAGAGAGAGGAATAGGTGGAGGAGGAGACAGACAAAGAGAGGGCAGAGGAGAAGATGGACAGAGAGAGGGGAGAGGAGGAGGATGAGACAGGTGAAAGGAGATGAACGGAGGGAGGGGGAGGAGGAAATGGACCGAGAAAGGGACTGGTGATGGAGCAGGAGAACAGAGAGAAGGGGAAGGAGGAAATGTACTATTGGAAAATCATAAACCTCATATATATGTTTGTTTGTTCGTATTTTATGCACTGCCATAATGTTCTGTTACGCCGCAAACATTGTGACAGGGAAATGTGTTAAGATCTTGGATGGAATAAGGTCAGCAGCCGGTAGCAGAAAATGCTCACCCGCCTTGCATGATGATGGCAGCCGCTGCATCGGCAAGTTGGATAGCCTACCGTCAGCGAACTGTTTGTGAGTGAAATGGCTGTCAGACAGAGATGCAGCTAGTAACCATTTCATAACTACACGTAACTCTGTCAATAGAGTGAATAAGACTGCGGATGTGTCAGCGGTAAAGACACATCGGGCGAACACTGCATTTTCAAAGGGAACACATTCAAACCATTCCATAGATCAAAGCTTTAGCCAATTTTATGTATAAATACTCCCACATTTAGAAGTAGCAGTCACTTGGTCTTCTGAATCGACAATGCCCAAGAGGTAGTCATCAATTCACTGGCCTAATCGTTGTGTTCAGTCTTTGTCACAGATAGCAGTACATACAGGTAACTGCTGGAGGCAGCTAAGAGATGGAGTCTGGTCGAGGCCATACTTCACACTAAACATAATCTGGGTAGATGGTGATCCGCTGTGCTGACGACATCACACCTCTATGGTGGCTGCCTGAGGCCAGCGCAGTCTTCAGTGGTTGGTTACTAAAGGCCAATATTCCTGTCATCGAGTTAGCACTCTGGTGCTAATCCGGCCAGCCGGTGTCCTGAGTCGGAAACCAGCATGACATCCGGCTTCAGAGGGGTCCCTGTGTGCATCCACTGGCCGCTGAATAGCTTGGGAAAGGGACAGAGCACTTCACAATAACAGTCTTTGCATTGCTTCCCGGCATCGTAGTGCGATGCAGGCACTACCATCATACTAAACACCAAGGCTACAGCTCGAAGGCGACGCCACCTACTGCTCTAACTCCTGTCGAGCTAGCGCCTTCATCAAACTTAAGTGTGTTACAGAATAAAATGTGTCAACTATAATTCTGTTTCACTGGCATCCCTTGGTGCTCCACCTGGTTCCACACCTCATCCTGTCCTAAAGCTGGGAATACACTGTTCGGCCCCACCAAAGTACAATGTTTGTGGCGTAACAGTTCATCTGATTGTGATAAACTTCGTCAATTTTCTTACATCTTGCTCTTACGCAAAGGTTATGGTCATGGATATGAACTTTACATGTTTTTGACAACAAAAGAGAATATGGCACAATCTCTCTGTTGCTGATGTCATCATCAACATTTCTCATTCTGATTGTTGTTACCTACAAATTGATTGGTAGTATCGTGAATGCAGATGATGATGTTAATTATCCAATTGAGTTTTTCAATTTGTTGGACATTCCTGGTGTGCCACTGTGCAAATTGTCACTCAAAATCAGCACGACAATTATTATCTTGTGCAACATTAATCCACTCTTGTTGTGTAATGGAACATGACTCCTACCCAAGATCTTCCTGACTCCTCCTAAAGTAGTGTCCCATCGCCCACCTGATCCTAACAACATACTAGTCCATGCCTGTGCCATACGCAATCCCAACCCCTGCCACAGGGATCATATCCTTGTGGAAGACCCCAATGCAAGACTTGCCCAATCCACCCACCCAGCATTTCCTATTCCAGTCCCATAACAGACTTTATACCACACCATCGAAGACCAGGTGCAGGCCACCTGTGAATGCAGCCATGTGATTTATCAACTCTGCTGCAAGTATTGCCCAGCTTTTTGTACTAGTAAGAGTACAGATTGAATTGCCACAGTCAAACTGTAGCCAAAAACAAGATGGATCACCTTGTTGTATAGCTTATAGCTGAAAATAGCTTGCTCAATTTCAATGGCTGCTTTAAAACCCATGTCATCTGGATCCTCTCATCCACCACCAGCACTTCTGAATTTCTCCACAAAATTACTAAAATCTTAGTTATAAAGTATTCAATTAAATTCACAACATAATTTACAGTCAATGATAAAAATTTCTGAAATTCTTCATTTGGAAAAATTTTATTTAAAAATATTTTGTGATTTATGTCTTATGATACTTCCTGGCAGATTAAAACTGTGTGCCGGAACCGGGACTCGACCCTGGGACCTTTGCCTTTTGGCAGAAGTAGAGTTGTGAGGCGGCATCGTGAGTCGTTTTGGGATAGCTCAGTTGGTAGAGTGCTTGCACGCGAAAGGCAAAGGTCCCAGGTTTGAGTCCCAGTTCTGGCACACAATTTTAATCTGCCAGGAAGTTTCATATCAACGCACACTCTGCAGTAGAGTGACAGTTTCATTCTGTATATCTTATGATGCTTGCAAACTGTGTTCCGAAAAAAATTCAATTTCATTAATTGTACGAACTGCATGCTTTAAAGACTAACAGCTTATTTCAAAACCTTTGTGTTTCTTGTTCAAGTAAACATTTTACTTTCTCCCAATAGGTTGGTAGTTCTAAAAGTCACAGGCATACAAGATTTTCACATTAAAAAATGTTCTAATCTTAAAATGCATTCTTATGAAAAATCCTTTGCTGAAATATTAGACCTGTTTTTTTCTGTTTATTAAAATGTATGCTTTCACTAAAATAACGTGCTCATTTGTTAATTAGACAAATTACAAAATATCGCTTTCATGGAAATTCTAAGCAAGTACTGTAAACCCCAGTGCACATTAAAACTTCCACTTGTAAAACTACTGGCTGTGATTTCATTACTTTCTATGTACTAACATAATAAACCCAATTCTGAAAATAAGCAGACGCAAACAAATGTGAAAATTACAGAACCATCAGTTTAATGTGCCTGTGGCTCTTTTTGTCACTGGAGGAAATGGATCAGTGTGACTTGGGCAGATATGCAGGATACCTTGCAGCAAGGCCAGCACAAGTCACATGCAAAACAGTGCAGCACATCACCGGGGCAGCACCAGACAGAGGCAGTAGCAGGACTGCCAAGGCAAGGGAGAGGAGCTGAGTGGAATTATGTGACAACTTGAATCCTATGGTGTTGCACAAGTCTAAAGTGTGCGCCACGTACTAGCGCCGCGCACCGCCGTGCACGCACGGCGCGGCGTTCTTGCGACGTCAGCCACGAGCGCCCTCTGCTGCAACTCTGTTCGTGGCCACGACTGCTGCATCGGCCACTTGGGAATGAGATAGGCACCAGTTAAGACTTGGCTATCGAATAGGCACTATGAATCATCAGTAGGCAGGCCTCTATCTAAACTATGTATCAACATTCTACTAGTCTGCTGCTCTCCAAGTTAAGTAACGTAATTTTTCTTTGAAATATATCTCTTATACTAATCTAGCTTAGTGTTTCTAGTTTCTGCTGTCCCACTGGCTGGTCACCTCCGTACCTGCACACGCGTGCATCCTATTTTCCTGTGTCGGTCTCTCTCTACTCGCCCACCGACACCCAGGACAACCGGCGGAAACGAGACACAAGAGTAGCGACTAGGATGGGATACAAAAGTGGTGACAAGGATGGGATACAAAAAACCCTTTCTCTGTTATGAGTGTTTGTGTGGTCGCTGACTATGAAAGGTGTTTTTCAATAGTTGCCTTAATTTTAGAACAACCTTTGTTGAGTTTTTTACGAATAAAAATACAGAATTGATATTGGCACTTGGCCAATGGAATCAAAAACGATCAGTCACAATTTAACTGCTTTTCCTGATCTTGGAAAATTTGTTGTAAATCGTGATTATAGGCTATAACTGATGTAACAGGGAAGTGTTAAGTACAGTTAGACTTGCCAATTTGGAAGAGTAAGATAGCTGGGAAAAACTCAGAATGTTCTGATTTTGTCATTCATTTTGTGATAATTAATTTGCATTTAATTTCTATACTCCCTTTTGTACTCTTATGTTGTGAATTTTACAAAGCCAACCAATTTGGATCCATTAGTGATATTCTGAAAAGTTTTAAAATTCAACTCAATTACGTACTTTATCTGTCTTAAAGCAAGGCAAAAAGATATTTTCAACTTTAGCTGCCACTGAGCTATGATTGAAATAAATGGGGAGACATGAAAATTTGTGGTAGGCCTCATTTGGAAACCAAGTTTCCTGCTTACTACACTGTCACACTGACCACTGCACCATCTGAACACAGTTGTCACATCTGCACCAACTACCCTACTACATTCCTGCTAGAGCAGCGATACTCGACCTGCGGCCCACGGGCCACTTGTGGCCCGCCGAGCTTTTTGGAGTGGCCCGGCAAGCTAATAGTCTAGTATTCAAAACTTCACAATAAAAATCTCTAATGACTGGCTGATAAAAATGGGTGAGACGCGTACAGCGAAATCGACGAAGCCATTGCCCTGAATTTAAGCAGCACGTTCTACACAGCGCATGTTGTTTAATGTGAAGCAGGCCCCTCTGACTACCCCAGTGCTTTCCCCCTCCTTGTCCTCCCCGAGTGTCGGCTGTGGCAGCTTGGACAGTGCTTGCAATTGCGTCCTCTTCAGTTTGCTGAAGTATCAGTTCTGAATTCTATGAAGAGTGACACAGTTAATATGTCTTGCGAGAGTTCAGCATGCGCAAAAAAGTTTGGGATATAAGAGTGCTGTTTTTTATGCTTACTGGAAAGATTCATATTTATTTGTTAAGTATGTTGGGAAATCATTGTGCTTCATATGCATCTTGATCCTAAATATTACCACCAGTGCACTGTCACTACGAAAATTAACACTCCATAACACACGTGGGGCAAGGTAAAAATAAATTAATCGGCACTATGTGCGACTCTCCTGAAAGAAATTTGGGCATTTTTTCTCTCTAATGTCCTTGAATTTACAGGCATTGCAGAAAGAATTTCAGTATGGGTTAAAAAAATAAAACAAGTAAAACCTTTACTCTGAGTTTTTACGACGCCTTTATTGGTGGACCCACATGATGGCCCATTGCGAGTTCAATTTGAGTAGAGAATAAATACCATGTGATTCAGTTGTGACAAACTGCTATACCATTACATAAGAGAATTGGTTTCATTTTGTAAAGACAGTATCTGCAAAAATATTGCCGTTTTTTGACATAAAAAAACCTCTCGGTCATGTGACGTTACAAGACATAACTTCTTATACTTTTAGCAGTGTAAAAGTTTCTATACTTTATTTCATAAACCGAACATACCATACCGAATTCAGAATGCATTTATACGACTTGTGAGTGTGCATTAATTATCGAGATCTGCAGTAATACTTCCGCTGAAGTTGGTGTTGTTTAGCTGGATTTGTCTAGCGATAGCCCTACTTTTCGTGATTATTTTGACAGCATGAGTATTGTATCACAAAAATCAAGGAATCTTTACTCACTTTGTTTATATACTGTAACCAACTTCCATATTCCCAAATGGCACTGCATTTTCAATTCAGAACTTCAGAAGAAGTGTCAAATTCATAATTCAGTGCCAAAAACTGTGTAATGTAACTCCTCTTTAACTATGGACCATACAGTACACAACGGTGTAGCTTACCTGGAACACAGAAGACTCAGATTGAGAAGATCAGCCTTACTCTCCACTAAAGGGATGGACTTTGATATCCACAGTCTCTGGGAACAACTTTGGCAAAGACACTGTCCACCAAAATGCCAAAACTTCATGACTGACGAGAAACCGCCTGGTTTCAAGCAACCACGCAAAGTGTGTGCAACACTGAACAGCATATGTACTGGCTGTGGAAGAAGCGCTGACAACCTCCACAAATGAGGAAAGATGCTGACGCCAAATTATGACTGCAGTGCTGAAAGGCAAACGATCCATCACATAGTGGAAGAATGCCCAGTCCGAGCCTTCAAGGAACCCTTCGCCGATTTCCTAGCTGCAACAAGGAAGGCAATTTATTATTTTCAATGTCTTAATGTCTTTTTGTAATTACTGTATAAAATTAAGAGATTTAACGTAGTATGCCATATGATGAATAAATAAATAGTAAATATGGACGATCTCTCAGAGAGCTATAACTTTTTGTTGTTGCAATAATTGGTAAATCACTGTAAACTAACATGGGCTGTCCCTGTTGGATGTTGGGCACAGATGCCAGTACTCGAGGGCCGTTAACACAGCCAGCCATGGTGGCCAAGTGGTCTGCGGCACGGCAGTCACGTTCTGCATGGGGGTTTGAATCCCCCCTCGGGCATGGATATTTGTGCCGTCCTTAGTATTAGCTAGTTCATAAGTTTAGGGACTGATGACCCCGTAGTTAAGTCCCATAAGCTCTACAAACAAACATTTGACTGTTAACACACTGTTTTTCTTATGAACCCCCAATGCAAAAAGAGGCGTGTTGTCAGTCTACTACATCCAATTTCAAAGCAGAGCTGTTTCTCTTTAAACTACATTCCATAAAAAGTCTTTTCAGCCATTTAAATTTCAACAGCCAAGTAAGAATATTTACTGCCAGCTTTCTCTCTTGATATACGCTGCTTAATGAATAACAGTTACATCACGTTAGGTAATACCAGGTTGTAGAGTTCTAAATAAAAGCCAGCTGTCAACATCCATAATACAAGATTTAAAAGTTAACTCAAATTTAAGGAAAACAAAAAACCCCTCGAATACTGTCATTTATTTACTTTTGAAACATGAGCTGGTGAGTGTCAAAAGGTTTTATGAAGTTATCTAAGCAAGATTTTTATTAATTTTTAATACATGAGTGTATCTTACAGAGTAGCTGTGAATATATGTGTGGTTGAGGTTATGTTTGCTTTCTATATTATGATTTGGGACCTGTTACTCATTTCATTGTAAGCTTCAATAATGTATAACAGTCACAGGGCATTGTTGCATTCTGAATAGTGAGTAGTTATAAAACTGGTCCCACCTTGGCAAATATGACACTTTAACAAGCAGTTATTAGAAGGAAAAAATGCTAGTTTGCCTACCGAAATTACCATTTCTGCAACACAATTGTAAATACTTTCGAAAGAACAGATATCACAACACTGGATATATTTCATAAACAACATCAAATACTGATGAACCGATTCCACAGACCGAACGTGAGGAGAGGGGCTAGTGTAATTGGTTAATACAAACCATAAGAAAATGCACGGAAGTATGTTTTTTAACACAAACCTACGTTTTTTTTAAATGGAACCCCATTAGTTTTGTTAGCACATCTGAACATATAAACAAAATATGTAATCAGTGCCATTTGTTGCATTGTAAAATGTTAATTACATCCGGAGATATTGTAACCTAAAGTTGACACTTGAGTACCACTCCTTCGCTGTTTGATCGTGTGTATCTGAGAGCACCAAATTAAGTAGGGATCCAAAGGAAACGGTGATGTACCTTAGGTATAGAAGAGACTAAAACAACACATTACGTCCACATGCTAACACATGTACACACGTGGTTTCCATTTTAAATAACGGAGTGGAATAGAGTGTGTCCCGACATGTCAGGCCAGTAGATGTTCAAAGTGGTGGCCATCATTTGCTGCACACAATTGCAATCTATGGCATAATGAATGTCGTACATGCCACAGTACATCTGGTGTAATGTCGCTGCAGGCTGCCACAATATGTTGTTTCATATCCTCTGGGTTGTAGGCACATCACGGTACTCATTAACCTTTAACGTACCCCACAGAAAGAAGTCCGGAGGTGTAAGATCAGGAGAACGGGCTGGCCAATTTATGCGTCCTCCACATTCTATGAAACGCTCGTTGAACATCCTGTCAAGGGTCAGCCTAGTGTTAATTACGGAATGTACAGGTGCACCATCATGCTGATAACACATATGTCGACACGTTTCCAGTGGGACATTTTCGAGCAACGTTGGCAGATCATTCTGTAGAAACGCGATGTATGTTGCAGCTGTTTGGGCCCCTGTAATGAAGTGAGGACTAATGAGGTGGTCGCCAATGATTCCACACCATACATTTACAGTCCAGGGTCACTATCGCTCTACCTGTTGGAGCCAGCGAGGATTGTCCACGGACCAGTAATGCATGTTCCTTAGATTCACTGCCCCATGGTTTGTGAAACCCGCTTCATCAGTAACCAGGTAGAACTGCAATGCTTTCTCTGTTAATGCCCACTCAGAATTGCACTCGATGATTAAAGTCATCACCATGTAATTGCTGATGTAGCGACACATGAAATGGGTGAAAGCAGTGACAATGTAGTATGCGCATGACACTACTTTGACTCAGTCCACCGGCTCTCGCTCTCCCGAGTACTCCTGTGTGGGTTCATGGCAAGAGCAGCTAATACACCAACTGCACATGCTTCTCCTGTGATGGGCCTGTTAAGGACCCGTTTGCGTGCTACGACCATACCTGTTGCATACAGTTGGCGGTAGATGTTTTGAAATGAGCGGCACGTTGGATGCTCTCTGTTTGGGTACCGTTCTGCATACACCCTGCAGGCTTCAGCTGCATTTTGTCGACACTCGCCAGAGTTTGAATACACCTTGGTCACAGTTCCTACAACACTACACTATCACAGACATCTGGTAACACAGTGTACTACAGTTAGTCTACGTGCAAAGTCGAATGCAGAATAATAATAGCAGCAAGTGCTACATGTGAACACTGCAATAGCTAGACCAAATCACAACAGTGCACTACAGCCGCACTCATAAACATGTCCCTTCATCATGAACATGTCCCTGCAGATGCTGCTTGCCAACCGTGGCCCATGTTTGCCACAACACGCAACTGAACGTCGGTGGTTTCAAGCGTCAACTTTAGGTTACAATATCTCCAGATGTAATTAACATTTTACAATGCAACAAACGGCACTGATTACGTATTTGTTTATATGTTCAAGATGTGCTAACAAAACTAACGAGGTTCCATTTAAAAAACGTAGGTTTGTGTTAAAAAACATACTTCCTCGCAGTTTTTTATGATTTGTATTAACCAATTACACTAGCTCATCTCCTCACGTTCGGTCTGTGGAATCGGTTTGTCAGTATTTGATATGGTTTACGAAATATATCTAGCGGTAATGTTAGGTGACTCAACCTGTATAAGTAGTATTCACATGTGATGATGGTGGTGTGGGTTCCAGTCTTCATCGCTAATGTCATGAAATCATTGGACTTCGTGTGGGAGCCCCTGGTGGTGAACATTGAGAAATATGGTCGAGGGATGGTACTTTGGTAGCGTGAGACTAGTGAGAAGTTTTGGCAGACGGGAGATGAGCTCCGGATAGATGAAAGTTTTAATTAATTAACACACATTAACATAATATTTTATCTTTACCCAGAAGTCTTCAGTTCTTTCTAGCTCCTAACATCACAGGGTGCAGTAATGGAAATTATTTTTTTCCTAAAATGTTTGTTTTTTGTTATATCAGGGAGGGTAGCCTGTTTTACTTAATTTGCTCTATTTCAGTGGTACGACATCACACGAATATAAATTCAGAGACTCAAGGCGAGATTTCATGACTGCACACTACAGTTCTGAGCTAATGATTAACATTAACTTCCATTACATTGTCCGTAAAGTGTTGCTTTAACGTTTAACCAAGTTGACTTTTTTAGTAATGGGTTAATAATATATGAAGTTCACAGTGATCACTCGCCCTGTCTGCCTTGAAAAAAAAAAAAAAAAAAAAAAAAAAAAAAAATCACTAACAGTCATATTCCATTGATTAACGTACGTTATGAAAGATACATATTTAACAAAACTTAACTGCTTGGAAAAGGCTGTTAAAAGATTGCAGCAGTTTCAGATGGCCACTCAAACTTTTTAAGTTCTTACATGTCTTTCTTTGCAATTAATTACCATATGATTTGTCTAAAGAACAAGTGCACAAATTCTAAAAAACTAAGAAAATTTTGAGTAACAATATGTTCAGCTGTATTTCAAAAAGCAATGCGTTTTTCCATTAACAATTATATATTAAAACAGACTTTGATGATAAAACAAATGTGTGTGGTTATCTCTCACTGTTATTTCGTCGTGTGATAATGATGTGGCCCACTTGAAATAAAAATTTCGAGAATTTGCCCCCAGGAGAAAACAGGTTGAGTATGTCCATGCTAGAGCCATATTTCCAGCTTATCCACACACCACTGATGAGCAATAAAAATGTTATAATTTCTTTTAATTTTTGTCTGTGGAACAACATTTGATCGGTTTGACAACAAAGCAAATGAAAGTCTCTTCTGTTATATTGAAATTATTATACTATACACAACTTTACCAGAAGCATTTTGTCATGAGATTCTATTTTTTGTCTGGTGTCTGGGCTTTATATGAAATGTCGGGAGAATACATTGTGTGCCAATGTTACTTCCCTGGTTTCCTATTCCAATTGCACATACATCGAAGGAAGAACAAGTGGTTGTAAGCCTCTTGTCTCTGGTGTCTTTTTTGAAATATACATGGTGTGTGTAAAAAGTTCATTGAATGGTGTCCATAACTAAACTGCAACTTGGTGCATGTGTGTATGCATGCACATGGGTCATCAGTGACTTGAGGAGAATCAATACACAGCTTTCATTGCATGTGATTGGCACTGTGAACAGACTGCAACCAGTTGAACATAGTGTGAGAGGAGGTGTCACAGCGTAATGGAGCAATGTGTAAACACCAAGGTCTGCTATAAATAGGGATCAACATCTACACAGGGTACTCTGCAAATCACATTTAAGTGCCTGGCAGAGAATTCATTGAACCACCTTTATACTATTTATCTCCCATTCCATTCTTGAATACTGTGTGGGAAGAAAGGACACCTGAATCTCTCCGTTCGAGCACTGATTTCTCATATTTTATTCTGATGATCCTTTCTACATATGTAAGTGGGCATCAACAATATATTTTCACCTTCGGGGGAGAATGTTGGCAACTGGAGTTTCATAAGTAGCCCACGCCACAGCGATAAGCAACATTGTTGTAATGATACCCAACCCAGATCCTGTATCATTTCCTTGACACTGTGTTTATGGATGGAAGTAACTGAAGATTAGCCATGTTCAGGTCGGCTATCAACAGGTAGAACCCCAGAAATGATTGAGAAAGTGCAACAAATGGTTGTACAAGACCAGCAAAGGACTCTCAGACTGATTGCGGAAGAACTGGACATCCGGAATCAAATGGCAATCATACCACGGTGTTCAGAGAGAGAGAGAGAGAAAAAAAAAAATCTGCGAAAACTCAAGGTGAAAACATTGTTGATCACCTTGTCTGACAACAAGGGCATCATCCAGAAGGAATTTGTTCCTGTAGGTCAAAACATTAATGCTGAATTTTACCAGTCTATTTTGAAGCAATTGTTACAGCATATATGGTAGGTTTGGTCAGCGTTGCATTGGGCTGGAAAGTGGATGCTGCTCCATGACAGTGTCCCTCACACTGTGTGCAGAAGACGGAAACTGTTTTGAACACCCTCTTTACTCCCTTGATCTGGCTCCTGCAGACTTTTCATTTCCCCATTTGTAGGTAGCCATGAGAAGTTAACTTTTCTGGACTTGAATGGCATCAAAAATCATACAACAGCCATTCTGTGATCAATTCCACAGAAGTTGTATACGTATTGTAAAAAGGTCCTCCTTCAGGTAGGAGAGAAGGAAAGAAAAAAGGGAAGGTAATTCATGACCTAGGTAATGAGAGTGGTGTTTGAGGATTTTGACCTTCTCCTTCTGTTCCCATACCTTTTTGTTCTCTTTCCTACCTGAAGAAGAAACTCTTTTCTGAAAGCTTGTCCATTTTTCTTTATTTGTGTGACTATTGGCGGTACAGCACAAAGTTAAGTACTGGCCAGCCAATCTATCTCTTTTGAAAAATAATTCATCATCTCTATGGAGAATTTCCTTTATTGATCAGACATTGTAAAAAGTATGTTATAGAGTGTGGCAACTATTTTGAAGGACAATGAAGAACTTTTATTTTTAGTGTTGTTTCTTCTCTAATTGTGTTCACTAAACTTTTTAGACACACTTGCATTCGGCCACAAGCATATGCTCTCAGAATTTCAACAAAAGATCATACTGCATTTCAAAATGCCCCTCTTGCAATGCCTGTCACTGGATTTTACTATTCATTTCCATGACTGTTTCACACTTATTAAATGAATCTGTAATGAAAGAAGCTATTCTTCTTTCAATGTTTTCCATTTATACTATCAATCATACCTGGTACTGATATCTACATCTACATACATACTTCGAAATCCACCATAAGGTGCGTGGCGGAGGCTACACTGTACCACTACTAGGCATTTCCTTTCCTATTCCACTCCCAAATAGAACGAGGAAAAAAAGAATGCCTATATGCCTCCGTACGAGCCCTAATTTCTCTTATTTTGTCTTTTTGAACACTACGTGAAATGTAAGTAGGCGGCAGCAAGATCGTGCTACACTCTGCTTCAAATTCCGGCCCTCTAAATTTCCTCTACAGAATTTCACAAAAAGAATGTAGTCTTTCCTTCAACGATCCCCAATTGAGTTGCTGAAGATAGAAAATAATAGTGGTCCTATCACACTCCCCTGGGGCACACCTGACGATACAATCGTCTCTGATGAACACTCGCCGTCAGGAACAACATACTGCGTTCTATTACTTAGGCAGTCTTCCAGCCAGTCACAAATCTGTGATAGTAGACAGACAAGCAGTATTCAAGTATTGGTCAAACTAGTATTTTGTAGTCTTCTTTCGTTGATGGGCTGTTTGCTCTGAAGATTCTTCCAGTGAATCCGTTTAGCATCTGCCTTGTCCATGATTAATTACACTGAAATCATTCCACACACACACTATCCTACATATTTTATGGTACTAATTGCTTTCAGTAATATAGTAAGGACAGTTTACAACTCACCGCAAAGATGTGGCGACGACCTGTGACAGGCACATACAAAATACACACACATACAACACTTTCAGCTATCCGCCATGGCCTTCTTCAGAAAATAGAACACTCAAGGAATCCCACAGGCACACAACACAGTCATACAACCATCACCTCCGGCTGCCGCACTTCGAAGCCGCAATTCGAAGTGCGGCAGCCGGAGGTGATGGTTGTATGACTGTGTTGTGTGCCTGTGCGATTGCGTGAGTGTTCTATTTTCTGAAGAAGGCCATGGCCGATAGCTGAAAGTGTTGTATGTGTGTGTATTTTGTATGTGCCTGGCGCAGCTCATCGCCACGTCTTTGCAGCGAGTTGTAAACTGTCCTTACTATATTATTAATTCCAACCTGGACTTTCCATTATTATAATTGCTTTCAGTGATTGTTCTTAAATTGTGTAATCATACTGGAAAGGGTCATTCTATTAATGTATTTGGAAAATGATACATTTCTTTATGTTGGGGGTCAAGAACCATTCCCTGCAAGATCAATCCTCTACAGTTCTTCTTGCATATTAACAGTAATATTTCTATCAAGTTAAAACTGTATCATAAAATTATACATCCTAATGAATAAGTCATAACTGTATTTATAAAATTTTAATTCCATCTATAGTTACTTTAAGTACTTTCTATATGCTCTTGTTTCACAATGGGTGTTAATGAAGAGCATTTGCATACAATAGCTTTTTGGGTTCTGGATATCATACAACAGAAGTGGAAGCTTCATTGGACTGCTTTGTCAATGAACTCAGTTGTCCTGGCCAAGAGACTGCACAATCCAAAGCCCAGTAGCTGCTCTTGTGTATTGCAGAAGACACTTTAGTTTGCTAGGCATGGTTACATGCTAACAGATTGTATTCAAAATCTAATAAGAACTGGTATGCCCCAGCCACAAAACAAATTGCAATAACTTTGATTATCCTCCCGACGAATTATCTAAATGAAACCTATGGATAAAAGTGAAGGCTTGTCATTATGCTTTAAATAAAAATATACCTACAAAAAGAGACATAGAAATGTCAAGTTTATATAACACAAGTAAAATCATTAACTCGCTGTTCAATGTTAGTTTGTATTCGAACAGATAAGATAGTGGCACTTAATTCTGTCACTGATGTAAGCTTACCAACATACTTCTATTATAGAATCAACACATGTAAAAGTGCCTTTTTTTTGTCCATTATGAAACTTACAATGCTCCTATTATTTCCTTGATGTGCTACTCATGCGTGTAACATAACCTAAAACTTCAAATTATGATAGCTTTCCTTCCCCTGATCTTTTTTCCATGAAATAAAGCCTATATGTTGCTTCAAGCTGCTTTCAATTTACCATGAAAGCTTATGAAGTATTTTTGGACAGATGTTTGTAATAAAAGAACAGACAGAGAAGGTGGTTACTTTATCTTGTTTTCCATTATCTAATTTTGATGAAATCATGCCTATATGTTGACTCAAGCTTGGCTCAGGTTTGCTGTGAAAACTGCATGAAAATTTGTTTAGGAGTTTTATAGATCAAAATGTAGGACTATTAGTAATAGTTTTCAAATCAAGTTTTTGTTTCCCCAGGAAGCTATTAGTGAGGCAACCAGTAAACAACTGGGTACCATAAATGAGCTTACCCCCACTGTGAGCCCACTGTCCAGTCACTCATTGATCATTCCGGGACAGTAATAAAAGAAAGCAAATGGAAAGCTGAAGTTCTAAATTTAACCTTTAAGAAATCTTTCATGCAGGAGGACCGCACAAATATACCATCATTTGGTCAACATACTAATTCCGAAATGGGGGACATAGCAATAGGTATTTTCGGTGTAGAGAAGCAGCTGAGAGAGCTAAATACGAAAAAGTCTGCTGGTCCGGATGGAATACCAGTTCGGTTTTACAAAGACTATTCAGCAACATTATCCCCCTACTTAGTTGCATTTATCGCGAATCTTTAATTCAGCGCAAAGTTCCTAGTGATTGGAAAAAAGCGCAGGTGACTCCCGTTTATAAGAAAGGAAAGAGAACTGATCCACACAATTACAGGCCTATATCGTTGACATCAGTTTCATGTAGAATTTTAGAGCATATTCTCAGTTCGAATATAGTAAATTTCCTTGAAACGGAAAAGTTTCTTTCCATGAATCAGCACAGGTTTAGGAAACATCGTTCATGTGAAACTCAGCTTGTCCTTTTCTCACATGACATATTGCGAGCCATGGATGAAGGGCAACAGGCGGATTGTGTTTTTCTCGACTTCAAAAAGGCGTTCAACGCGGTGCCACACTGCAGACTGCTAATGCAGGTACGAGCTTATGGAATAGGTTCACAGATTTGTGACTGGCTGGAAGACTTCCTAAGTAATAGAACGCAGTATGTTGTTCTCGACGGCGATTGTTCATCAGAGACGAGTGTATCATCAGGTGTACCCCAGGGGAGTGTGATAGGACCGCTATTATTTTCTATGTATATTAATGATCTGATGGACAGAGTAAGTTGTAATTTGCAGCTGTTTGCTGATGATGGTGTGGTGTATGGGAGGGTGTCGCCTGTAACTGACTGTAATAGCATACAGGATGACTTAGACAAAATTTCTAGTTGGTGCGAAGAATGGCAGCTAGCTCTCAATGTAGAAAAATGTAAGGTGATGCTCATGAGTAGAACAAACAATCCCATAATGCTCGAATACAGCATTAGTAGTGAGTTTCTTGATGCTGTCGCGTCGTTCAAATATCTAGGCGTAACATTGCAGAGCAATATGAAATGGAACGAGCATGTAAGGAAAGTTGTGTCTAAGGCAGGCAGCCAACTTCGGTTTGTTGGGAGAATTTTGGGAAGATCTACTTCATCTGTAAAGGAGACCGCGTATATAACGCTTGTACAACCACGTCAGAGGCGGTTCAGAGGCGAGCAGCTAGATTTGTTACCAGTAGATTCGACCAATGCGCGAGTGTCACGGAAATGCTCCGGCAACTGAATTGGGGATCGCTGGAAGAAAGACGACGTTCTTTTCGTGAATTTCTGTTAAGTAAATTTAGAGGGCCGTAATTTGAAGCTGAGTGTAGTACGATCTTGCTGCCGCCTACTTACATTTCGCGTGGTGATCACAAAGACAAGATAAGAGAAATTAGGGCTCGTGCGGAGGCATATAGGCATTCTTTTTTTCCTCATTCAATTTGGGAGTGGAATAGGTAAGAAAATACCTAGTAGTTGTACAGTGTACCCTTCGCCACGCACCTTGCGGTGAATTGCGGAGTATGTATGTAGATGTACTCATTTAGCAAAATAGGTGAGTCACCATTAAGTCTGAGTAATAGAGATGACATTGATCTGTCTCAAGAGTAAATGTCTTATAAATTCTAGTGACACTAGTGCAGTAAAAGTCCAATACACAGCACTACTGCTGATTCTGATATAATGTGGTGTAACAATCTACCGAAGTCTGCAAGTAGTTAATGTATATTTTCCCCCTATAACCTTGAAGTCTTTCAACTTGTAACGACAAGGGGTAGGAGGTAATTAAACACAATATTGCATTTGTCTTACTATCTCATTATTAGATTACACCAAAGTCACTAGTTACAATATGAGGTTTGTCCACAAAGTAAGGTCTGATTGGTTATATATAACAAATGTGTACAGATGAGGAAAAAATACTATACAAGAATCTACAACTGTTAAACTACTTTCCTATACAGCTTCCGAAATTTTGTAGGGACTTGTCATATAAGATTACTGCATGTGTTCAACCATGTGGTGACATGTTCTTTCAGCTCGTCATCATCGTTGAAGTGTTGATCACTAAGGATGGATTTTAGGTGTAGGAAGAGATGAAAGTTGCTAGGCGTGAGGTCCAGGCTGTACGGAGGATGATCAAATATATCACACTGAAATTCCTGTAAGAGTTGTTTGGTCAGATTCGCTGTGCGAGGTCGGTCAATATCGTGGAGGAAACAAGAAAAAAAACACTCTTTGATAGTAATCCACAATGCATGGCACAATTTCTTAATGGTCTCACAGTAAGCACGTGCATTGATTGTTTGATCTCATGGTAAGAAATCAATCAGCAAAATGCCTTTTCTGTCCCAAAAAATGGTGCACATGACTTTTTGAAGTGTCAAGATTTGCTTAGGCTTAACCTTCATTGGGGATGAAGTGTGCCTCCATTCCATTGATTTCTGTTTTGTTTCAGGGGTATCGTACAATACCCAAGTTTCATCCTCCATGACTATCCGAGAAAGAAAACCATCGCCGCCTTCTTTTTAGCATTTCAAAAACTGAATGCACTGCCCATCCAACCTTTTTTGTTGTTCAGTAAGAATTTTGGATACCCAACCTGAGCCAAGTTTTAGAAATTTCAGTTTTGCAGTAACAATTTCATGAATCGGTGATCTTGAGATTTGCGGAACTTCTATACCAAGGGCAATAAGTGTAAATTTATGGTTGTACTTAATCTTCTCTTCAATTGTGTGAACCATTCATCAGTAACCACAGCCAGGAGGCCACTTTGTTCTTCATAGTTCACTTGGTTATGCCCTGACCCATCTTCTAACCAATGAATCATTCATAGCATTTTGTCCATAATGCTCGGAAATTTGCCAATGAATTTCCTTTGGTTCAACTTTATTTGCATTTATACAGTGAATCACAGAACTGATTTCATATCTTATAATGGTAACTATTTTTTTCAAAGTACTTTTCTCAAATTCAGGTGTTTGGAATGATATTTCTAAAAGCAAAACAAGAAAACAACAAGATTCGTTTTAAATAACAGGTGCTAAGTAATATTCTCAGAAGTTTTCCTGATTAGACGTGGAACAAATTAAATTATGTGTTTCAAACAAGGAAAATTCCAGGAAGGATTCAACAATCTAGTGACAGTAGCTAGAGAAGGAAGGAAGCTTGGAGTTTAACGTCCCGATGACAGCATGGTCATTAGAGATGGAGCTCCAGTCACGGTCTGCACGGCCACTACGGTCGGAGGTTCGAATCCCCTCTTGGGCATGGATATTTGTGGCGTTCTTAGTATAAGGTAGTTCATAAGTAGTTTGTAAGTTTAGGGACTGATGACCCCGTAGTTAAGTCCCATAAGCTTAACAAACATTTGAACATTTGGTAACGATATGGAAGGAAATCGACCGTATCCTTTCAAAGGAACCATCTCAGCATTTTCCTGGAGTGATTTAGGGAAATCACAGAAAACCTAAATCTGGATGTCTGGAGATGGATTTGAACTACCATTCTTCCAAATGCGAGTCCAGTGCGTTACCACTGCGCCACCTCACTCGGTCAGTATCTAGAGATAGTGGTTGTGTGTGCATTCTAAGGTAATTATTTATTTATATATAAAAAATAGATGAAGATTACTTACCAGGCAAAGGAGCACAGGTAAAGATAGTAGCACAAATAAATAAAACACACACACACACACAACACACACACACACACACACTAGCTTTCACAGCCTAGCTGCTTCTTCAGGCAGAAGGGAAGGAGAGGGAAAAGGAAATGAGGGTTTTAAGGGAGTGGGTAAGGAGCCATTCCAATCCCAGGACAGGAAAGGCTCTTGGGCATGGATATTTGTGGCGTTCTTAGTATAAGGTAGTTCATAAGTAGTTTGTAAGTTTAGGGACTGATGACCCCGTAGTTAAGTCCCATAAGCTTAACAAACATTTGAACATTTGGTAACGATATGGAAGGAAATCGACCGTATCCTTTCAAAGGAACCATCTCAGCATTTTCCTGGAGTGATTTAGGGAAATCACAGAAAACCTAAATCTGGATGTCTGGAGATGGATTTGAACTACCATTCTTCCAAATGCGAGTCCAGTGCGTTACCACTGCACCACCTCACTCGGTCAGTATCTAGAGATAGTGGTTGTGTGTGCATTCTAATGTAATTATTTATTTATATATAAAAAATAGATGAAGATTACTTACCAGGCAAAGGAGCACAGGTAATGATAGTAGCACAAATAAATAAAACACACACACACACACACACACACACACACACACACACACACACACACTAGCTTTCACAGCCTAGCTGCTTCTTCAGGCAGAAGGGAAGGAGAGGGAAAAGGAAATGATGAGGGTTTTAAGGGAGTGGGTAAGGAGCCATTCCAATCCCAGGACAGGAAAGACTTACCTTGGGGGGGGGGGGGGGGAAGGAGGGTAAACAAATACACACACACACACAAACACTATCTACTATCACTACCTATGCTCCTTCGCCTAGTAAGTAATCTTCATCTATTTTATATATATATATTTTTCCTGCTAGGAATTTTTCCTCTATAATATTTGTATCATAATGATTTATTTATTTAGATATAAAAGACTTTCATTATTTAGAAATTAACCATGGGTCTCTAGGAGAAGGGCCACTAGTTGCCAACTGCTGGATTAGAGGATTTGAAATAAAGTGAACCAAACCATTTGTACCTAACAAACTGAACACAGTACTCACCAAACAAAATGCATGATATTACCTGGAAAAAACAACTGACGAACTTCATAAAAGCCATGCAACATTGACTCTACAGTGAACCACAGTGTTGCACCTTCTTGTATATATTTAACACCGTCTCTTATTTTGAACTACTTTAGTATTTTTGTTTGGTCACTATTTGTGAAAGATGTATCAAATTTCTGCATTTCATTAGTTTTCAAATAAGATTCTTTAAATTTATATATGGTACAATACATATTACAGTGTAAAATTTAACTGTCGGCTTCTCCATAATGCCATGAATATCTTGCCATTCCCCAACACTCTCTCTCAGTGTGTCATAATTACACCACAATATAGGGGCAAGCCACATACTATAATAGGCTTCTACTAAATGTATGTAAACCAGCAGCATTGAAGCAGAAGAGAGATCGGGACACCTTAAAGAAAGAAGATACAGCACAAGGAGACTTATCACACATTTATTCTCTGACAATTGAAAACAGACAATATAATTGCAATATTTTGTTTCTGATAAATATGACAAAAAAGCACATCATTCTGCATACTTTTACAATTCATTCTGCTGTCAGTGGTTATAAATCAGCATTGTTTTTCCATTCTTACTGTCCATCCTCTCAAAAACTTTTATTCACTCACATTGCTCTCTTCTGTGACACGCAAAGGCACCTACTGAAGGCAATACAACCCAACACACTAAATGTGAGCTAATGCACTAAACACTTGCCACAAGGGTTCCACAGTTGTGACTGCGTCCAACACTAAATCCAAATGGTGGTTGTATCAGAAGACAGTGGCACTGGCTTTTTATTTGTCATTATCAATGTCCGTGCGCTGCACAAAACCTCCGTCCCTAAAACACATTCACCTTTACTCTCTAAACAATTATTCGTACTTGTAATATTCTTGAGATAACCTCTTAGTGTCTCCGTATGTGAAGAGGTACAGTAAAGTGAGGATTCACATAACACTGTGCCCAAATAATATGTATCCCACTGCTGCAAATTTCCGAATTCCTGTCAAACAGACAAAACAGGTTACCTTCATTTCTTGCCACCGAAGTTCATGCAAGTTCACTTAACAGTTTCAGAAGCAGGATGACAGAAAATTTCTTCTGAACACAGACTGCAGCCAGTAACATTGTCTCCCGATACAACCAATTGTAAAATTCTGCACATTTTGAGCAGAATCAGATGTAATAATACAATTTACAACAGCTGGCTTCTGCTTGTGGCTAAACAAATAAATCTGATACAGTAAGTGGAACAAATACGAGATTGTCTCAACTGAAAACAAAGCTAACTGCACATAGCAATCACAGTACAATGCTGCACACAAAGAGAATCCAGTGCAGCATGCTTTTCCAATAAGCCTGACTCCCTCAGTGATCAGTGTTACTTTTAGTTCCTCTGTAAGAATGCTGCATCACCGAATTAACAAAACAGGATAAAGGGACGGGCAGGCGGGTACACCAGACAGAGCAAAAGCCAGGCTGGACTGGTTTTTACAAAAGTAATCATTCTGACAAGATTTGCTCAAAAAATTTTTAGTTACTAAAATCGCTATTTTATATTTCGACAACAGTGTTACAGCTTATGTATATGTCAATTACTGTGTTCAGCAAGCTCCACAACTGACATCTCTGAACACCTGCCCCGATTTACCGCTACTGAAGCAGCAATTTGTGTTTAACGAAATAAATCTGGTGTGATGTTGCAATCAGCAAACTGCCTAACTCCTCGCCATTTGGGTTGCTGTGTGTATTATGCACTAACGCACCGAGTAAATTGATCACAGTCAACAGCAGACACAATTACCACTGGCAAATGGTGGGAAAGTTATTACAGCTTGTAATACCACCACATTATCAACAAAGCACTTAACATACATGACAACATCACCTTATAAGAGGTTGCTGAACAAGTTTTACAATTTAAATGGGCTGTCAGAAACCAGTCACAAATGACTGATTGATACATAACAAATTATATATTATCACTTATTGTAGTAATGCACAGTATATTGGAGACATGACAAACAGCCACAAAAACTTGAAAGAAAACTGTTACAGAGCCAACAAAATGAAGGAAACATAACATTTGTTTGCCAAAAAAGCTCAAGTTTCGCAAAATGTAAAGATTCCCTAACTCTGAAACCACACAAACCTCTTTTTTTATAAATATCAATTTTTCACTTTTTTAAATTAAATATATATTATTTATTTTATATATAGATATATCTCTTTCTGTTCTATATTAATAATATAGTATTCTACTCTCTTTACAATATTATGGTACAAATTCTAGGATTGTGAGCATTCTTTTGTGTTCATTACTTAATGCACAGTAAAACAAATGCTCTCACGTTTTTAAATGTTCTGTTTGTCTTTGAGTGATTCTCAGGTGACTTGAAACACACTAAAATTCCCAGTTTATGTCTTGTGACCTCATTGTTGTTTCTCCATGTAAGGCTTCTGACACACACGGGTTTGGAATCAGTCCCTACACCTGCTTTACAATAACTGCCATACAGAGCACAGAGGCTGCGTCCCGTTCAACAATGTAGGGGGGAAAGGTTGGAATAGACACATTTCAAATTTCTAGTTTGCTGGTAAAATTCTATGCAAGAAAAGCACTTGAGAAGGAAGTAGTGGGGATTTCTTGTAGATTTCAAGACAGATGTGTGGCAAACTACAAATCTTTGACGAAATAATTATAATACAAAGTAAAAAAAAAAAAAAAAAAAAATCACAATGAAGGGTAATCTACCTTGAAAATTCATTACTCGTTCTTTCATTAAATCTCCTCATTTCACGAGCTCTTTGGTTCTAAGTATCAGGATTGTAATATTTTTGATAAAAGAAGGACTAGAAAGAGTAGCTGCAGTACTCAATATTCCTTTATGAATTAGGCTCACTATAAAAATATGTACCACAAAAGCATTTTTGATTTTGTGTGTATGTAAATGGCAAAAACTATATTAACATCAATAAGTTCCTATTGTACCCACATACACAATGGCACAACTTTTCCTTTGAATTCCAGCCACACCATTCACCTAGCTAACTGTTGAAAGCATCCTTCTAGTAAAAGAAAAAAAAATGTAATATGCCCAACATGTGAGCAACATATAGAAAATGTTTGGTGTTCCATGCCTTTCCAGTACTGTGGTCATTAAATTTTTTAACATACTTCACTGAATTTCACAACATTACAACATAAAAAAGCAATATGATAACAATTCCTAATATAACAACAACATATGGGTGAATAAAAGAATTACTCCATGTTGATCACCAATTAATATAATGAATTAAAAAAAAAAGTAGCACCTGAATCTCCATGTGTGGTGCAAAAATACTCTTTCTTCTCCAAAGAGAGACCAAACACAAATAATTAATTTGACAGACCAGGATACACTTCTCTTCCTGGTAATTAGAAACACGATAAGCAACTGCATTAACATAACAGATGTTAACTAATGAAGAAAACCTCCTGTTCTCACACACAAATCTAACCACTTGAAAAATAACAAAAACAATGCAGCATTTCATTGCAAAATATATAACACAAATGAAATAATATATTTGGTGATCCACAAATCAACTTTGTAATAAAGCAGTTCCAAGTTACCACATACAGCTCTATAATCGTCCTCGTTCAGTACGTACATATACAAAGTGTACATATAAACACATGTCTAGTCAGTGCCCCTTCCACAGTCTACAATATACACTGTCACATGAGGGGCACGCAAAAAATCAATTGCAAAGCTGCCGTTCTCTCCTGTCCTCGACACACGGGTTCAGTATCACCATTCAACTGCAACTCTGAACGCACAGGGCACTGTCATGGGTAAGATGAGAAGTCGCCGCACATCTCAGCTGGGCTGCCGCACATTATGCCCCAGCTCGTGAGGCGGGAACAGCCGATACCTGAAAAACACAACAAGACACTGCTAAGAAATGTGCGAATTACTAGAGTCCATTTTGTCCCCCTACTGTACCATCCAAAACATGGATCTGGCTACTACAGAAACTAGTAGTCACTATGAGAGTTTCCATCAGTATCACAAATATCAAAAATTAACAAACTATCAAGATACTGGATATCCTAAAGCTATCTAGTCATTTACATATGATGGCAGTCAATGCATGTGTGTTAAACACATTGTTAGCCATGGGAAATTCGATATCAGTTGATACCCCCCATTTGTGAAAAAAGGATTTGTCATTAATAGTGTCTCCTGTAACAAGAACTCTTAAGTGTCAAAGCAAAAGAACTTACCCTTTATGCATTCACCACGATTTGTGCTTCAAATATGTTTACATTGTCTCTCGACGAATTCAACTGAATGTTGGCTCTAGCTCCCCACTCATTATCCTGTATCCCTCCAATTGATGTCCTCCATCTAACTGTTTCGTCCCTTACAATATTCGTTAAAAAATCTAAAATAAAGAAAATGTTATTTTTATCATTTCAAATCCCCACACTCCTCTACACCTCCCTTTTAACCTCTCCTGCCCCCTTCCCTTTTTCCTTCACTGCATTCAATGCTGCCTCTCACATTACCACCTTTCAGAGCCTTTACAATTCAACATGCAATGCAGAACAATTCATCCACACCCTTACCCTGCATCCTCCCCCCTCCACTCCCCACCTCACTGATGTCAAGATGCTTGTGGTGCTGGAAAGGTTGTCTGAGTAGTTGTTTGAATGATTGTGTGCATGGATGTGTTTGTTTTTCTGATGAAAGCTGTGGCCGAAAATTTGAGTTGTGTGAATGTGATTTTTCTGTTTTATGTGCCTGTTAGCAGCTCAGTGAATGTCTTTACAGTGAATTAATTGTATCTATCCACCATTACTGGCATTCTAATCACATTTTACAGTGTTCTACTTTTTGTAAAATTCACATTTTTTGGCAAAATCTGCAGTTACTATTTAGTTCTCTTGTTTGTAATGATAAGACACAGATATTTGATAGATTGACAGACTACTTGCATCAAAACAAAGCCCTAGTGCTTTGAAATTTATGGTTAAAAAGAGAGAGAGGAAGTTCACCTGGGGAACTTTTTGACTAGAACCTTCGCTTTCGCAAAAATGTTGACAGTTCCCCCCCCCCCCCCCCCCCTGAAACTGCTTTGGTATTAATCTTGTGTCAGTATTTAAGCTTTCAACAAATGACCATTCCAATGAGAAGTACCACCATTATCTTGCAGCTGAACTGAATACACCTTTAATTTAAGGTGTTTCTCAACTTCGTTTTTCTTTTCCTGAGCAATACAATAACTACAAAATCTGAAGAATATTAATTTCACCCTTTTCTGGGAATACTTAATTTTAATGCTATTACTTTACAAGGGGTTTAGCACAAAAGTAGAACCAAAAAGTACACTTTGCACATAAGAGGAAATAAGAAAATATGTAGCATAGAAATTTAAAGTTTACAAAACCATTGTACATCCAGCAGCAATCTATGGGACTGAGTGTTGCCCTATGATGAAACAGCAGGAGCAATTGCTGCATACAATGGAAATGGAGATGCTTTGTTAGTCCATGGTGCTGACCCGATGTGACCGTGTAAAAAATACAGAAGTCTGGCAAAAGTTTGGTGTGGCGCCCATCACAGACAAACTGAGGGAAGCCTGTCTCTGCTGGTATGACCACATCAGCAGAAAGGAGGACAACTCGGTTGCGAAGACAGCACTCCACATCAACCCAGGAGGAACAAGACCACGAGGGAGACCAGCAAAGAGATGAACTGACAACATCAGGGCAGACATGCACGCTGTTGGTTTAAGGCAAGAAGATGTCAATGACCGAAAGAAATGGAGGAGACGCTGCAAAGTAGCAGACCCTGCAAGTTGGGATTAATGCTTGGAAAGAGAGAGAGAAATTCAAATAAAAAACTTTATTCACACTTTAAGGGGTGAATTCCACACATTTGAAACACAATCATACTTATGTTTTCTAGTTGTTATATTGCAGACTTATTTGTGGACAGCCACAATGAACAAACTAGAGTTTTACCCCCAGAGGGAAGACAAAAAGTGTGAAGAAAATTGTCTAGCCTTTCGATTAATGATGAAAATTATCTTCAGAGATGATAAATATTGTTGAAATGAGATAGAATGGCTAGCCAGTACTTACCTTTGTGCTGTATCACCGATAGTAACACAAATGAAGAAACAGAAAAATGGGAACAAAAAGAACTAGATACTCAGATATCTCTGACATCCACACTCCCGAAACACCACCTTCATGACCTAAGTCATGAACTACCTTTCCCTTCTGTTCCCATCCATTCTTCCCTTCTCTCCCACCCGATGAAGGAAGTGTGTTCCGAAAGCTTGTCCTTTTTGTCCCCTTTTTTCTGTTTCTTTATTTGTGTTACTATTGGCAGTACAGCACAAAGGTAAGTACTGGCCAGCCATTCTATCTCGTTTCAACAATATTTATTGTCTAGCCTTTCTCAGACAGGGTTAAAGCCTGCAACCATTTTCACCTGTTCCTCAAAAGCCAAACTGACACATAAGCAAAGTGATTGCCAATCCCTTCAGTTATTGAGAGTGAAGGATGACACTTAGACCATTCACTCATTTCAAAATAGGAAAAGCAAATAAACAGAGGAATTGTTACTGTGCAACTTCTTTCAGACATCAGCAGAGTATTCACTATGTTATAAAACAGAAACTTTATATAAACTTTTAAATTTTACAAATGTTTGTGTTTGTTCTAAAATACTAGGTCCTACAACATTAGGCTACTACATCGCATTATGCAGCACACATTTTATACAGATCATTTTGTCACCAAAAATTGAAGCGGAACCAGAGTATTGAGCCAAAGTAATTCACACACTTTATAATTTATTTACTTTTAACTATTTTGCAGTTTATTAAGGCATCTCCAGGAAACTGCTGACTAGCATCCACAACAAATGCTATGTTTTAATTTGTCAAACATTATACTCAAAGATATACATAAAAAATAGATGAAGTACACTTACCAGGCGAAAGGGCACAGGCAGTAATAGCAACAAATAAACACACAGACACACACACACACACACACACACACACACACACACACACACACAAAAATGCTAGCTTTCGCAGCCTAGCTGCTTCATCAGGCAGAAGGGAAGGAGAGGGAAAAGGAAATGATGAGGGTTTTAAGGATGGGGGTAAGGAGCCATTCCAATCCCAGGACAGGAAAGACTTACCTTGGGGGAAAAAATGGAAGGTAAATAAATGCACATACACCCACACATTTACACAGACACAAGTACACTTAGGCAGACATACTGTAGAACTGTAGAAAGCAAAGAAGTTAGAAGTCAGACAGAGATGCCACTTGAGGCAGAGGCTCTGTCCAGAGAACCAAGGCAAAGATGTTAAGATGGTGGGTGGGAATTCGAATTTAGCGGAGGTTAAGACCAGGTGGGCAACGGGAAGAGAGAATATGCTGAAGGGCTAGTTCCCATCTCCGGAGTTCTGAAGGATTGGTGTCAGTGGGAAGTATCCAGATAACCCGGACGGTGTAGCACTGTGCCAAGATGTGCTGGCCATGCACCAAGGCATGTTTAGCCACAGGGTGATCCTCGTTACTAACAAACACTGTCTGCCTGTGTCCATTCATGCGAATGGACAGTTTGTTGCTGGTCATTCCCACATAGAACGCTTCACAGTGCAGGCATGTCAGTTGGTAGATCACGTGGGTACTATTCCAAGTGGCTCTGCCTTTGATCGTGTACACCTTCCGGGTTACGGGACTGGAGTAAGTGGTGGTGGAAGGGTGCATAGGGCAGGTTTTACAATGGGGGCGGTTACAAGGGTAGGAGCCAGAAGGTAGGGAAGGTGGTTTGGGGATTTCATAGGGGTGGACTAGGAGGTTACGGAGGTTAGGTGGGCGGCGGAAAGACACTCTCGGTGGAGTAGGAAGGATGTCATGAAGGAAGGATCTCATTTTGGGGCAGGAGACTTCCTAAAATCCTGCTAGGCTGCGAAAGCTAGCATTTTTGTGTGTGTGTGTGTGTGTGTGTGTGTGTGTGTGTGTGTGTGTGTGTGTGTGTGTGTGTGTGTCTGTGTGTTTATTTGTTGCTATTACTGCCTGTGCCCTTTCGCCTGGTAAGTGTACTTCATCTATTTTTTACATATATTTTTCCTTTTAGGAATTTTTCCTCTATAATATTCGTATTATACTCAAAGATATATACAAACACATCCTCCTTGGTTATGACATTAGTTGAAATGTTTTCACATTCATCTCAAGTTACATATGGTGTTCAATAAACCTGCTTCTTATCATTTTTATATTTGATTTATGACAGGGCAAAATACACATTATATACTTAAAATAGTAAATACTGTTTGACCAGTAACGGTAAATTTTCTGGGATTGTGGCCTTTGTTAGAAACGTCAAAATGAACACGAATTACTTTTTTTGTGCTTCAAACAATACAGTGTACTTATTGCACTACATTTAAACACTGTATACTTAATTAAATTACAGTATTATAATTTTTATCTTGTTTTTGCAAGGTAAAAGGAACTGTATACAGGGTGTCCCATTTATCTTGACCACCCAAAATATCTCTGGAACAACAGCTATTATAAAATGACTTTCACTGGTATCAATGTAAGGCAGGGCCTCACGAATGCAAATATTTTGAAACATTCTAAAATAAAAACATGTGTGCTTTTTATCTCAAGCTTGTGCGTTTTGTTTGAAAAATGCGAAATGCACGGCTAGCGCAAGTCCTGAGACTCAGGCAAGAAGCTGCTTAGGACGTGCACTAGCTGCATGTATTGCGTATTTCAAGCATCAGCTTCTCTTCCAAATATCTCAGGATGTAATTGGTGTATAGTGATGCAATTAACACCATTGTTTGTGTGATTTGTCATGCTACAGATTGGTGATGAAATAATATAGGGTGTGGATTTAAAAATACATATGTTTGTGATTTAAAAAAACTTTCATTTTAGAATGAAAATATTTACATTCATGAGCCCCTGCCTTACATTGATGCCGGTGAAAGTCGCTTTACAAGAGCTGCTGCTGTTCCACAGATTTTTGAGTAAAGATAAACGGGACGCCCTGTATATTAGTGTAGCAATATTTGATCATTAATATGCTCTGTGATGTACAAATATAAATAAAAGTGTGATTGTTAAGTTATTCTATGGCAGGTGGCTGGTTGATATGCATCAGGTGAAACTTATAGCGGGCATGTGCTGATCTTTAGTTGATAATTTAGAACGAGCTGGGAATTTTTAGCTAGATGTTTGTTTACTTTCAGTGCTTCTAACAGGCTTAGTTTTTTTTTTTTTTTTTTTTTTTTTTTTTTTTTTTTTTTTTTTTTTTTTTTTTTTTTTTTTTTTTTACCTTTGTTGGCTATATGTAGTACTTCAGTGTGGACTTGATTTCTATGTCCTTCCTTCAAATGAAGAGTCTGTCTTTTATAATCTCCAGTTATGTTCAAGGTCATTTAATCTACTTTCTATAGCTCTGCCTATTTGTCCCATATACAACTTGAGACAGTCATTGCAAGTGACTTTATAACCCCCACTGGTGCTTAATAAATGTCTCTTATCTTTGTTATTAAATAAGATATGAGCTGTAGTGCCTCTTAACTAAAATGAGGTTTTGTAATTGAAAGATTTGAGTATTTTGGCTAGTTTGTTGGACATATTCCCTAAATATGGGACACTACCCCAGTTTGTTTTAGTTATGACTGTTTCAGTCTCAACAAATTACCAGGTTATGTAAAATGTTAGTAATTGAAAACTGGTTACTTTTTCGATAAACACACATGAAAAATAAATATATTTGAAACCATTTCTGATACAATAGTTACTTTGAACACAAAATGATAAAAAAAAAAGCATCTATTACGTAATTTCCCTTTTTTTTGTATTATGAAGCAACATTTACACAGATGTTCACAAACGCAGAAAATGAGAATTTTTTGGGTCCTTAGCCAGCAGTATAAAACAAAGGGAGTTTAAATACAGATTTTTGTTCGCAACCACTTTTTAGACACACCTCCCTAGACACCTCTCCCTATGCCCTTAATTTCTAGGTTGTGACAGCAGCTTGTAGTTGCTTACCTGCCAGCTACATAAGGCGCGAGCGGTTCCTGGTGAGCTGCCGGGCATACCGGCTCCCTCCCGACATCCTCGAACTGAGGATTCGCTTCTGCCGAAAGTCGTAGACACGGCGGCAGTAGAAGACCAGCTCCGACGAGACTGTGGAAGGTGGCTGGAATCGGCTACGGGGGTTATCCTCAGGAGGTGGCACCACCAGAGGGGGCTCACGTACACCCTCGTCCTGGCGCCGGGCAATCTTCCGGTATCTGTCGAATGGACAAATTGGATGAGCAAAGATACAGCAGAGTCAACTACATGCTGTTCATAATGTCTCAAGCAAGAACTGGGTCCAATGGAAAAAAAGGGGGGGGGGAGAAGAAGAAACAGGTTACTACTTACAGACATTTGAACAGAATCAATGACTATATTTCATAGACAATATTTTATTTAACAAGTTGCTCAGACTTTTTGATTGACCAGTACTTCAATGAGGAGAAATATTCAGCACTACTGATAGGCACACCTACAATAACTTGCCTTTTGGGTATATTAGTGCCCGCCTCAGGTCGGGGGATAGTTCAAAGGAAAAGTCTGATTGATTGTTCAGATCACAAGATAAGAGTGGCCATTTTTTGAGAGGTGGCAGAGATAATAGATGAGGTTGCAAATGGAGTCAGAGATCAGAGTTATAACACTGTGATAGCTTCAGTCCAGAAACAAGAAGACAAAGTTAGAAGTAATGACGGATTACAGGAACAGAAATTAATAGCAAGTTTTTCCTAGTTCTTAACCAGTAACTATGACAATCACATCCCTATACATACAATCAATTGAAGAAGTAGCCCTGCATTTTGACTGGCATCTGAATTAGTCAGATGATGAATAACAGGAATGCTGACCACAGTCATTCGAAACAAAAACAAAACCTGAACATAATAAAAGAGAGAGGAAATATTATTCAAAAGAGATGAGTTGTAGTGGCTGGCCAATATTTACCTCAGTACCACCAGTAGTCACACAAAAAGATGAAAAGAAACAGGCACAAGCTTTCAGAAATTAATTCCTCCTTCAAGTAAGAGACAGGAGGGAAGAATATAAGGGAAGAATTACACTCGACCTAGACCGTGACGTATGGATGGCCTGAAGGGTGATATGTGGAAGTCAGAGATGTTAGCAATTGTGAGTAACCATTTCTTTCTATCCCCTTTCACATCCCTCCTCTCTCCTAACTGAAGAAGGAACTAATTCCAAGAACTTTTCATCTTTTTCGTGTGACTATTGGCAGTACTGAGACAAGGTAAGTACTCACTAGCCACTATCTCTCTTGTAAGAAATATTTTTGCATCACACACAAAGTGAATGCTACAAGATGTACATTCACAAAGCCAAAACACTGCAGAATTGTAAATCTGTAAGCAGCAATATAATGTCCACAATTTGGTTGAAGAATTTCCCTAATTTGATAAGCAGAAAAACACAATCAGAAATTACTATTTTTCAGCTCTTAGCTGACAAATTGAATGAATTTGTATCAGTACCAGTCAACCCCCATGTGGCAAATGAATAACTAATTACCAATGTCCAATAGAATTGACACCATGTCTATATTTATATTTCTATGCAAAGACAGCATATGGTTCAGTACTTCACCACAGATGTGGTACTAATGTTTGATCTTGTGTGGGAATCTGTAATGGCGAGCACGAGAGGGCACGGACAATAGGAACACTACAGTCATAATGTGCAACTTGTGGGAATTTGAAGCAAACAGGACATGACTGTGTGTCCAAGAGGTTAAGGCAACTACTGTCCCGAAACAGGATACCCGGGTTTGTATCCTGGCCTTTCTCAAATTTTCTCTTGTTGGCAGAGTCATTCAGTGCCCTGGTGTAGCTAAAAGACATTCCTTTCCTTCCTTATCCTTCCTCTCATTTAATGTGTAAGTGGGTAATATCTACATATATGTCATACCATCTCATTACTTGCTTCTAATTACATAGCACACACCATCTTAACTGTGAGATGGAACTGTTAATTCTCATGTTGGTCTGTCATGTGAACCAGACATACAGATCTAAGCTTCTGTAACGTCTAGTTGCCCCTGAGGACATCTTGCAGAGGACATTACAGTAAAGTTTGAAAGGGGACAGGAAAGTCTAAAGGGTAAATGAAATGAAATTTTAGGATATGACATACATTGATATGAAGAGTTAAGAAAAAAGGAATCAGCTCTTCAAATGTAATAGGAAAAAAAGAAGAAACTTAACCTTTGTGTAAGGATTAACTTAGTAATAAAAAACATTCATTCTACCGTTCATTTAAGGGTTGCAAAAAATAACACTGGCTTTTGACATACTACAATGATAAGGAACTGTTTATCTGACTGTTGTAAGTATTCGATGTTACATAAAATGAACAAAGGACATAGAGAATAAGGAATTTCCACAAATTACAGCAGGCAGAATGACATTCACTTTAAGACCAAAATGTGTGTACTGACAGTCACAGAAATATGAAGGGGAGTTATTTACTGTGTCATAAAATGGGTGGTTTGATATACTGCATGCTTGATATGATTTAAAATAATATAAATTGGAAGAAAAAAACAAATATTACTGGGCCTCAAAAGAAGTTACAAGAGTAAAGTTTAGAAATATGGCGACAATTAAAGGAAAATGGTGTACTTACCACAGTGAATGTTGCGATCCTGATGACAGGAGCAAACAACAGTTGAAACTGATCCTTTAGCTTCTAGAACCAAAAGGATCCTTCTTCGGGAGCTAATAAGAAAAATGAAGAATGGAGAAAAAAGAGTGAAGTCACAGGTAAGAGAGGATTAATACCCCAGAATTCTGGGACAAGACAGACATAATGGAAAGAATGAAAATAAAGATGGACAGCAACAGATGTGCTCTGGAAATACCAAAGAAGTTAGCGGCACACAGACGCAAAGGTGGCAGTCGGCTGACACAGGATCGGCAGTCACTGGCGAGACCGGATGTGAGGCTACATAGGCCCGAGGAAAACGTTCGAAAGAGACAAAGCACGTTTTAGACTTAAAAAGCACAAGAAATAACCTTTTTAAGCTAAGAATGGAATGAGTTCAAAGGAAGCCAAGGGAAAACTAGAAAATGAAAGAGCTTTAGCTGCACAGATGAAAAGGAGAAGCAGCTGATAAGAAATGATGAACGAGTTGATAGTATAGAAGCAACCGAGACAGATGTTGGAACAAAAATTATCTGCTAGAAAGCGAGTGGCTAGCCAGTATGTACCTGAGCTGTACTGCCAATAGTAACAACAGAGAGACGAAAATAAACGTTGGAACATAGGCTTTCGGGAATTAAATTTCTTCCATTAGGTACAAGAGATGTTGGAGGGGAAAAGAGGTAGAAGGGAAAATCTGGGCTGTGAGCAGAGGATAGCCGTGCTTTCCTTCTATCCCCTTTTACTCCCTTCTCTCTCCTACCTAACGAAGGAAATTTGTTTCCAAAAGCTTGTACTCCAACATAAATTTTCCTCTATCTTTTTTGTGTGTGTGACTATCAGCAGAACTGAGCTGAGGTAGGTACTGGACAGGCACTCTTCCGCTTTTGAATAATGTTTTTGCATCTCACTGAAGAATTTCCAGAAGATTAATCAATTATTGAAGGAAGGTACCACTGATATGTCCTCCAAGATTATATTTACTGGCATAAATTTCTGTGTATTCTCATGGCAAAAGAATTCAGCATTGTAAAGAGTGAGGCTTGAAGTGTAGACTATTATGGTGAGTTAAATAAAAATGGTATTGTACTGCAGACAATGGCAGTAACAAGTGCAACAGCCTTAAATCCCCACAATTTATGTTGCAATTGTACACGTCACTATTAGGAAACACTAATATCTGAACCTTAGTATCATTTCTTACTAAAAATCCATTCTCTATTCTCTTTTTTTATTTTACTACTGTCCTCTTGGTTATAATGTATAGAGAGACAGTTTCATTATGAGGCAAACAAGCAGATTTTGGTAATTGACTGCAGCTGTTTTTAAGCCAGATATATTTAAATCAATATAACACATTTTCTTTCTTAGTTCCAATACTAAACCATGGATATATGGATTTGAAGACAAACAATACACCAACACCTGAGTGATGAAGCTTGAAGAGATGGAGGTGAACTGTATGTAAAAAATACTGAAGTCCAATAACTGCAGAAAATATAGAACTCTAAATGTATTTTTAAAACTACTAACCAACATATAGTCTGTACGAAAAGCTGTTTTTGAAGGAATCATAGAAGGAAAGAATTGCCATGGGCAAGCCTAAGATACAGGCACATAAGGCCCATCACAGGTGAGGTGTGAAGTAACAGTTATGCTGAAACAATGAGAACAACTTGCAAGCAATGCAACCGCAGAATTGCATCCAATCAGTCTTTGTATCAATGATGAAAACAGCAGCAAAAACTTGGCACACGTCTACATCCTATCAAAGAGAAACAAGTACTACTTGAACCAGACAATAATCTCCTCAATCACCAGGTGAATGGGACTGCTCTCCGTTCCGCTCCTGTCCACAATTGGTTTCTTTGAGTGCGCGCTCACATGCTTCGACATGTACACCAAATAGAGGAGCACATAAGTCCATCTTCTGTATTTTATCTACAGTTCACTGAAAGTCCAATGAACATGCCACTGACAAAAATAAACAGAAGCAGTCTAACTGTAATTGCAGTACCCACCTGCAGTATTCGGTGAAGGTCAAGACGTAGCACTTGTCTTCTATACAGGCTACACTGTTGATGTCTTTGTGCTTCGAAGCAAATATCTCGTCTTCTGTATCTGCGGACGAGATGCCCTGTTCTGTATGCTCTGGTCGGTAGTACCATAGCAGTGACATCATCATTTCACCTACAAAACAGAAGGAGAACAATCACATTAAGCAAAATTTGTGTTATTGCAGAATACCGTACTTACTCAAATCTATGTCGCACTTTTTTTCCTGTTTATGAAATCCAAAAACTGCATGAGACTTAGAATCAAGTGAAAAGCAAATGGAAGTTCTTAAAAATGGGCTCAGAGCTGCCACAACTAACTTTTGCCATTGAACATAAGCAGCACTAAGCACACTTTGCAGGCTCAAAGATAAATAAGCCTACAGGCACCAAAATTCTGCACTAATAAAAATACAAAAAAATATGGTAAAAGATGAGTCTATTGAATGAGTGCAACATAGGAAAGAGAAATTCAGTATTGCTCATCTTTGAATGTAGCAGCATTTCAAATAAAAATAGCAACAAAAAATAAATTTCTTCACATCAATATCAACAATGGAAGAAAACTTTAGGATTTTGTATGAGTTGGTACTTTCAAATATGTATGATTTTTTAATACGTGGATATGCATTAAGTTAGTAGTACAGCTTTAAAATACACAGTTTTGCAACTAAGAAATATTTGCATGCGTTTATACATATTTCATATAACTAATGAGAGGGCAAGAAAAGATGGGAGTGAATTTATAGCCGAAATTGAAGTGATTGTCTGGTTTAGTGTTTTTGGCAGTGCTTATTAGTGATTGTCATAATTCTTTGTGATCATGGTGACAATACAAAGTGTTCCACTGATGGCCTACCCAAAATTTAATTACAAAACATTAATCATTAGAAACATTGCTTATTAGACATTAAAATTGCTTCACGGAGCATTGTGTCGAAGCAATGGTTTCTTCTTGTATAATGAAAATCTCAATTGCATTTCTTGCCCAACTGCAGTATCTGTCTCCTATCACATTCCGAGCCCGACAGCTGACATAGTCACATGCTTGCTTGTGAGAAAGAAACAGCTTTGTTTCAGTTGCAAAATGTGAACTTTTACTGTAACCCCCCCCCCCCCCCCCCCAAATTCGAGTCTAATTTTTTGGGTGCACCTTAGATTCGAGTAAATCTGGATATTACAACATTCAAGATGTCTTCTAAGTTTGCGTTAATCATCATGTGAAACAGGCTTATAAGATACATTTGTATACTGAATTCACTATTATTGCTGATTTTTGTTCCTTGGGAATAAGGCCAGGGTCCACCTGACAACTGGCCTTCCACCACTGAAGACATCTTTATAAGAGGCTTTACAGACACAAAATACTGGTTCAAATTTCAGTCAGCTCACTAAAATGGACAAAACATGTACCCTCTTTTAAAGAAATTAAAGTTTTAATTGTTAAAATTTCTTGTATTGTTAATTAGGTCAGACAACTTCATTACAACGTTGCTGAACATCTAAGAACCTGCAGATGGTAGGATTAACAATTTTTCTGGGCCAAGAATATTTTTCCTAATTGAATTTAAAAGCAGATTCAAAGGACTCGCGTAAAACTTTGGAGACGAGCAACTTACTTTCTACGCTGGTAGGACTCCACGCCAAAAATGAGAAACATAATACCTACCTCAGTTGATTTCTGTTTTGTTAGTGACTTCCAGCACATGTCTTACATCTTTTGTCAGTATAATAACACTCTCTTGTTACTTCAGTACCAAGAAAAAAGTACTGATGGCAACATTTGTCAGTATTTGAAGCAGGAATAAATATATATTTCGAATCACTAGCTTTTCTCAACTCACACTTGCTGGCTTCAAGCACCACAAGTGTGTGAAGGTGTCATTTGATCGTTGGTTTTGGCAGTAAACATTGTGTACAAATTTCGACATGGCCTTACGGAAGGAAGAAATAGTTTCTAACATCCTGTGGTTAAAATGCAGTTACAGTGTCAGCATTTTTCCCATGGCGTAAAGATGTTGGTAACGGCGTGACAATGGGCAGTGAGAATGGTGTATAATGAGGCACGTGAAACAGCCAATGAGACTGTTATTTTTAACTTCTTGTATTTTGTAAATGAAGCTCATGAATATTTAATTCATTTTTGTGATTCCAATGACATTGTGATTTATGAGGTGGTCATTTATCATTTATTTTGTTTTGTAATCTACTTCGCCCCCTCTTTTTTTTTACTAATTTTTAGTACATCTTTACACCGGAATCCAGTAGAACAGTTTTAAGTGTGTTACACACTTACACACTTGCTTTCAAAAATATTTTGCTGTTTACTTCAAAGGTGTCATGATTTTAGAATATGTTGTTAGGCACAAACCTAATAATATAGCAGCAGTACAACCAACCCCAATGCAAAATTATTTACTTACTAATGAGTTTGGAAAACATTTTTCCCTTTTGGAAAGACATGGAACTGATGAAATGTTTCAATAAGGAAAAAAGAAAAATCATTAAAGTTCCCAGAAATTATGCACAACAAATAAAAATATAAAAGATGACTTACCAAAAGGACCGGCTCGTCGAGAGAAACAAATAAAATCACACACAAACACACATACAAGCTTTCGCCACCACTGGCAGCTTCTTCAGGAAAAAGAGGAATAAAGGGGAGGAAAAGGGAAGGATATGGGTTTTAAGGACGTGGAAAAGGAGTCATTCCAATCCCAGGAGTGGAAGGACTTACCTTAGGGGAAAAAAAGGAAGGTAAACAAATACACACACACACAGACATATCGAAACGCAAACACACCTAGACAGACATTTGTGAAAAGCCAATATATATATATATATATATATATATATATATATATATATATATATATATATATATATATAAAATGTAAAAAATAGACGAAGATTACTCACCAGGCGAAGGAGCACAGGTGTGACAGCATCACAAATAAATAAATGAATACACACACACACACACACACACACACACACACACAATCGCAAGCTTTCGCAACCCAGTTGCGTCTTCAGGCAGTAGGGAAGGAGAGGGAAAAGGAAATGATGAGGGTTTTAAGGAAGGGGGTAAGGAGTCATTCCAATCCCGGGAGAGGAAAGACTTACCTTGGATGAAAAAATGGAGGGTAAACAAATGCACACATGCCCACACATTCACACAGACACAAGTACACCTAGGCAGACATACTGTAGAAAAAAATTTATATATATATATTATAGAAGGAGACCTTCCAGGTAGGAAAATGGTATAAAATAAAGATTTTTGACTTACCTAAAGTACAGGCTGGTCGATAGGAACACTAAACACACACAAAAACACACAACCATTCGAGCTTTCGCCACCAGTGGTGGCTTCTTCGGGAAAAAGAGGGAGGAAGGAGAGGAGAAAGGGAAGGATACGGGTTTTAAGGAAGTGGAAAAGGAGCCATTCCAATCCCAGGAGTGGAAGGACTTACCTTAGGGGACAAAAAGGAAGGTAAACAAATACACACACACACACACACACACACATATCCACATCCAAACACACTTAGGCAGACATTTGTAGAAACCAAAGAAGTTGGACAGAGATGCCACTTCAGGCAGAGGCTCTGTCCACAGAACCGAGGCAAAGATGTTAAAGATGGCGGGCGGGAATTAGAATTTGAATTAGAATTTCCCGTTGCCCGCCTGGTCTCAACCTCCGCTAAATTCTAATTCCCGCCCGCCATCTTTAACATCTTTGCCTCGGTTCTGTGGACAGAGCCTCTGCCTGAAGTGGCATCTCTGTCCAACTTCTTTGGTTTCTACAAATGTCTGCCTAAGTGTGTTTGGATGTGGATATGTGTGAGTGTGTGTGTATTTGTTTACCTTCCTTTTTGTCCCCTAAGGTAAGTCCTTCCACTCCTGGGATTGGAATGGCTCCTTTTCCACTTCCTTAAAACCCGTATCCTTCCCTTTCTCCTCTCCTTCCTCCCTCTTTTTCCCGAAGAAGCCACCACTGGTGGCGAAAGCTCGAATGGTTGTGTGTTTTTGTGTGTGTTTAGTGTTCCTATCGACCAGCCTGTACTTTAGGTAAGTCAAAAATCTTTATTTTATACTATATACGAGCTTTCACCACCAGTGGTGGCTTCTTCGGGAAAAAGAGGGAGGAAGGAGAGGAGAAAGGGAAGGATACGGGTTTTAAGGAAGTGGAAAAGGAGCCATTCCAATCCCAGGAGTGGAAGGACTTACCTTAGGGGACAAAAAGGAAGGTAAATAAATACACACACACACACACACATATCCACATCCAAACACACTTAGGCAGACATTTGTAGAAACCCAATAATAATAAAAATAATAAATAATAATAAAAATATATTATTATGGTACTCCAACGTGCTTATGCTGCAGGGGATGGGCAGGGCTTATATTTTATAACTCACAGCATTCTCTCACTGTTAGCAGTTTCCTCACGGTCATCGTCTCAGCAGCAACTTGACATATACTGTTTTAAATAATCTTGTATTTCATTTTTGTAAAATATTATAGCTAGTATTCTGGTGTACCTGTTTCCCTCAACAGCAAATTGTCTTATTTCACAGACAATTTGGCCTGATGATCCAGTGTACGATTGAAACCTTTCACCTTTATAAAAAGAATAAAGAACTTGACTGATCTCCTCCCCCCCCCCCCCCCCCACCATATTGAAATACTTATATACAGCAGTTTGGCTGCCTTCATTACACATAATTTTTACCAATAATTAAACATTTTGACTTTTTTATTGCATAATTTGTAATTACCAAAACAGATATTTAACCTTGAAGATATCAGCAACAGTCCCTGAAAGTATAACTGCACAGGTTTCTGCAGCCAGTCAGCTGATATAAAAGTTTTTTGTGTGTTGTACTGCATCATAATGCAAGACAGATGGCTATTACTTTAATAGCCAATTTTTTCTCCAATGTTGTGATGGCCTCCTCCTGGGTATACTGAAGAAGGCCGCTGTAACCCTGGCCAAAATTTTTGGTTATTGAAGTAATAGCCGTATTACATTATGAAGCGGTACAATACACAGGAAACTGGATGCCAAGATCCTGAAAGGTTACCAGTAAAACAGTTACATAAAACAATAATGAAAATATAGCTAAGGACGTATGAGGAAAGATGGGAACAGAAACAGTTAGGAAATAGGAAGAAGAGAAAGGTGAAGGACAAGCATTGTGATATCACCGGTAATTTGTTTGGTCCTCTGTTTGTTACGATAGCGAAGGAAAACTTATGTTCATTATGTGATGGAATTGACCTAAAAAGTCCAAAAATGTTCTACACTATTCTTTAGAAGATGTTTGCCTACCATCATCTGGGTTCTCCCAGAGGGCAGCGACCTTCGCAACAAATGGCAGGTCCAGCTTCCTCGGCCCAGACTTGAGGAGGATGCAGTCATGCGGACACACCAGGTCGCCTTCCACGTGCCGCATCGCAGGGTAGCACTTCCGCATAACAGGTGTGTCATCACTCTGTGAATATGATAAATAAAATAAAATTGTTTTAGACCAATTTTTAGAGTTACGAACAGACTGAAATCAACCACAATCTAACACACACACAGATACAGGAATGCTGCTCATTTTGGTTATCCATGAAACTTGTGGCCACCAAGCTCAACTGCCGAGTTTAGCATTTGGTGAAAACAGATTGTATTGTGTGTAATGGTTTTCATAAACAAGACAGTCTACACTGCAATGTACCACAGTAAGAACATGAAGTGAGACACAGGCTCCTGTCCCAGGAACCCTGCCTTGGCACGTGTGAGCCAGCACAAGAAGGGCTTGGAGTTGGAGGCTGCATTTCATATCTGTAAGTTCCAGAATTGTAAATCCATCACCAGCCCATAGGCAAGCAGAGGCATTAAGGGGGAGAACATCTTCTCATGACCAGAGAGCAGCTGATATTATTTTCTGGTGGTGACCCTGAAGTCCTTTTTTGAAGCCAGAGGTGACAGAACAGCAATGCAGGTGAATGAAGTTGTGTGCCTGGGTGCCTGGATGGTGCAATGGTTAGCACAAATGCCTAGTAAGCAGAAGACTTGGGTTCAAATCATGACTGTGTCACAAATTATTGCGTGTCCTTGTTGTCTGATTATAACACCAACCAGAAACTGAGATAAAAAAAACCTAATCCACACAGGAATTCACAAAATGTTTTTACTCTGAAAATGATTGTTAGCCTCCTCCTCAATCTGTGAATAGCCATCTTAGACAATTTTTCCCGGAAATCAATGATCATCTTGTTAATAATCATGTTGAAATAACCCAGAACCCCCCCAAAGCAACAACAATGTGAGAGTAGTGATCATATGACAGCCTGAAACTGTGTGAGCACTGGAGAACTCTGAAGTAAACTTGAACTAGGTTACATAATTTGTAAGATAATGTAACACAAATATTTGACAAAGCTCAGCCCAACCAGTTGCAGAATTGGATAAAATTCCTTGCTTTAGATTTCGGCACCATCTAAGGGTGCCTTGATCAGAAGAAAAATAATGAAAACCTAAGATGTGCAATTACGAGCAGTGTGCTCAAGTCCACATAAGATGTGCAATTACGAGCAGTGTGCTCAAGTCCAAACTTATAAAATTATGCAACATGCAAGCAAAATGCTACCATGTTGCATAATTTTATAAGTTTGGACTTGAGCACACTGCTGGTAATTGCACGTCTTATGTTTTAATTTTTATTCTTCTGATGAAGGCACCCTTATATGGTGTCAAAATCTAGATCAAGCAATTTTATTAAATTCTGCAACTGGTTGGGCTGAACTTTGTCAAATATTTGTAAACCTACAGTTGATGCAGTCGACAAGCCATCTTTAAAATCATAAGGTAACACAATGAAATACACGGTAGTTGCCTTCTAATGTAACACGTTACATGTTGAATTAGTAATTCATGGTAGATCAGTGCCTTTATGGTGTTGCAGAACTTTTATGAGTATTTTTACGTGTATTTAATCAAATATCGATATGTGTATTGCATCATGTGATACACAACTGAAGGAGGCATAGCCAGAGTCCTCTTGCATATTTTCATGTATTGGACTTTTGCCTGCATAATTATATTAATAATAATGAATAATTTACTGGCCTTTCCTCCAATTGTCTCACTTTCAATCTGCTAACCATTATATTTATGAAAATAATGAGTGAAAATACTTACGGTGAGGAAGACTTTGGCCTCAAAGGATTCACCTTCCCAAGACCAACCGTTGGACCACCTCGGGCCCAAGGACTTTCGCGGGCCGGACAGCACCCTCGACTGACGCCGGGCGGGGGCCGAGGCCCCAGCCTGTCCAACAAGGGCGACGGGAAGCGGGCTGCGGCGGCCGCTCGAGGAACGACGGCGCCTACGCTCGGCGGCGGCATTCGCCACCGAGGCGGCGGGTGCCGTCCTGGGAGGGGGCGGGGCAGTGCGCCGCACCTTGCGTCCCACCGCGGGGGCGGGTGCGGGGCCGGGAGGAGGAGCATGTAACAGGGTGGGAACGGCTGCAGGGGCGGGGGACGTGCTCGGCCCATTAGCCTGCATCTGCTTGGCCGGGGCCTCTTCCAGGGGCAGGCGGTTGTTGTTGATGCATACCCCTGGCTGTAGTTTCTTCCTGTGCGGGTACACCTGTTCAACAGGTGATGTTTACATTACAGACTGAAACGAACACACACACACACACACACACACACACACACACAGGTGCAATTCAAGTATCCATACTAAAAATACTTTGCACAAATGGGATCAGAGACTGAATTTATTGCCTCTGTTGTTCTTTGTTTACCCTGCTCAGGGCTGTATTTAGGCACGTGCAACATGTGCAGCTGCAGAGGGTGGCAAAATCTTGGGGGCGACAAAAATTTGCCATTGAATAATTTTTTTTAAATATTATTTTAATGTTAATTAAATTATCATTATTCATAGTTTGGATTACAGCAATAAATTTTAAAATTTAAGTTGTTGTGTTGATAGCAGTGGCGTACCTATATATATAATGAAACTTTCCTGGTGGGATAAATATGTATAAAAAATAGAGATCGAATAACTTACCCAAAGCACAGGCTTGTCAACAGATACAAATATAAATGCACATGAACACACATACAAGCTTCAGCAACAATTGGTAGCTTCTTCAGGAAAAGAGGAAGGAAAGAGGGAAGAAAGGGAAGGATACAGGTTTTAAGGAAGTGGAAAAGGAGTCATTCCAATCCCAGGTGTGGAAGGACTTACCTTAGAGGACATTTGTCTGTTTTTCTAGGTGTGTTAGCATTTGGATATGTGTGAGTGTGTGTGTATTTGTTTACCTTCCTTTTTCCCCCTAAGGTAAGTCCTTCCACTGCTGGGATTGGAATGACTCCTTTTCCACTTCCTTAAAACCCATATCCTTCTCTTTCTCCTCTCGTTTCTCCCTCTTTTCCTGAAGAAGCGACCAACGGTTGTGAAAGCTTGTATGTGTGTTTGTGTGTAATTTTATTTGTGTCTGTCGATGAGCCTGTCCTTTGGGTAAGTCATCCGTTTTCTATTTGTTTATTCCATCAGGACAGTTTCCTTCTATAATTTTCGTTTCATCAAATAAAAAATGGAAGGGAGCGTAAAATAAATTACTGCACAGGGGCATTGCATACCCTAAATACGGCCCTGACCCTACTCCCGTTGACCCACTAGAGTCTCACTCAGCTTTTTTTAATTTAATTTTATTTACAGAGTGTCTCACGAAAGACACAGGCCAGGCATCTGCAGATTGAGTGGTATGGTTCCCAGTTGCCACCACCACATCTGCCGGCCACGGCAGCACCAGATTCTCAGATTTTCGGACTCTATTTGCCGTGGGCACATACACTGAGTTAAAGTCTGAGAAACATTGCCATCTGATTAACCTAACCTTACCTTTATTTACAGTAGATGTTCAAAATGATGTCCCTCTATGCAAAGAGCGGCCTGACATCTCATCAACACATTTGTGAACACTCGACGAATTTCGGCTGCCAAAATCTGGGAAATGATTAGTCTAATCTTTTTTCATGAAACAATAAATTCTGACAGGTATGTGAACAATATCCTGCATCCATTTTTTCAAGAACTTTTATCCAATGAAAAGCTGTACAGTGATTTCATGCAGGACAATGCAAGACCACACATTGCCAATGTTTGTATGGCAGCAATACGAAGTGTTTTTGTTGATAGGATAGTTGACTGGCCTCCTCGTTCTCCAGATCTAAATCCCTGTTACTTTTATCGTTGGGGAATGTTGAAAGACAAGGTGTATGCAAGCAATCCCCATACACTCAAAGAGTTGGAAGACAGGATTCGACTAGTCATTTCCCAGATTTTGGCAGCCGAAATTTGTCAAGTGTTCACAAATGTGTTCAAGAGATGTCAGGCTGCTCTTTCCTTAGAGGAACATCATTGTGAACATCTACTGTAAATAAAGGTAAGCTTAGGTTAATCAGATGGCAATGTTTTTTAGACGTTAACTCAGTGTATGTGCCCCCAGCACAATTCAGTCCGAGAATTGGGTGCTGCCATGGCTGGCGGATGCGGTGGCAGAGGCCGGGGAAGCCGTACCATGCGATCCGCGGATGCCTGGCAGGCGTCTTTCGTGAGACACCCATTATTTGATCTTAAACATGGACAGCGTGCAGAAGCAACTAGTTTAATGTAATGTACAGTAAGAGAATTCAGACTGAGCAGTTACTTTGAAATAACTGAACTTTCTTTCAGATTTTGACTACCACCAAGGGTGTCTTCATCAGAAATAAAACTAAAACATGAGACTTTACACAAAGAGCTAAATGTGCTCATTTTTTATTACTAACTTTATAAAATATGAGTGCCTTTAACTCTTTGTGTAAAGTCTCATGTTTTAGTTTTATTTCTGATGAAGACACCATTAGCAGTAGTCAAAATCTGGATGAAAGTTCAATTATTTTAAAGCAACTAGTCAGTCTGAATTCTCATACAGTACATTACTTATTTATTTATTTATGTGCATGAATGGGACAGGCAAAATGTTCTCAGATTTCATAAGTATGTAATAGGTACATTGTAAAAGAGTGAAGGTGCTGACAAGTGTAAACACTATAAAACTGTCAGTTTAAGATATATTGGATGGAAAGTAATGCCATAAGCTAGACAGAAGAATGAAAAAATGCGGTACTGACATTACTGAGGGGACAGGGTTGTCAGTGTAGGCCCAGAGAAAATACGAGGAAATACTGCTGCTATGTGTGGGAACAGTGGTACAGTATAAATTCAATGTAATGCTGGTTATATATGTTACATATAATTAGCATTTTTATTTCAAATAACGGCAATAAACAATCTTGATACACAAAATTACAGCATGAAGCTATTTGCCTAGATAACTTTTTTTCATTGCATTTAGTAGAAGATGACTAGTTTCGAGGAACTGTGTTACTGTTTATGAGCCAGTAGGGAAGTATTTAGTACAAACTCGTTACATTATTTTAAAAAAGTGCCTCATTATTCTATATACTTTTGTTTTGTGCCATTTTAATGATATCTGCAAAGATGGACCCTGATTTCTGTATGTGAAAATGATCTTAAAATAGTGGCCTAAATTCGTCGAAACTAGTATCTGCTAATAAATATGATGAAAAAAGAAAAATTCAACCTAAGCAAATAGTTTCATGTTGAAGTTTTCTTACATCGAAATCGTACAACTCACCCTATTATGTGAGGTAATTTCAATATTAAACAATGTTGTGGGACTTATAGCTTGTGAAATGAATGTATGAACACCTTCTTGACGTAGTTCAGTCACTACACATGAACCTTGTACCAGGCATCTATGACAGCAAAATTATGACATGTTCAGATGATAAAAACAGAAAAGGGTATATGGACTGACATAGCACTTCTGGCATATAACAAGTGGCAGTGGCCACAAAAGGTTTGGGGATTGACTGGACAGTGGTGAAAGGAAGAGATTTAAAGAGTGAGGGGGATCAGGAGACAGAGTTGGAGAGTTTGGGGGGGGGGGGGGGGCAGAAGGTAAAAGACATACAGGGGGGGGGGGGGGGAGGAGGGAGGCAGGTGAAAAGAGTCACTGACTAATGGAACGTTGTAATAAATATACATTGTAGAAAATATTACTGGGAAGTACAACTGATACTGTTTATATCAGCACAAGGGGAGGAAAAGATGGACAGAAATTGAGGGGATGAGGAGATGGGCTAAAGGAAGACTGAAACAAATAAATGCCTGTGCTACAGTGTTCAGTATTTAGCAGAACTAAGAACTCACCTTTGCTTGAGGTCGGTTCACTTTTGCTGCTTTACGCTGCTGCTGCTGTTGTTGATCTTCTTGCTGCTGCTGTTCTTGCAGCTGTAACTGCTGCTGCTGTGGTTGGGATGGCACTTCATCCGACCCCTTACGCTTGGCACCTTTGGCGGCCGTAACGGTGGGCGTAGGCTCCGTCCGCACCGCTTCTGCAGGTGCCGGCGCGGCGGCCTCTGTCGCCGCGGGGCCCTCTGCCGCCGGTGGCGGAGATTTCTCGGCCGCCTCTGCAGCGGTGCACGAGTTTGTACGCGCCTTCTTGGGTGCCGGAGCAGCGGTGGGCGCTTCCGTGTGTGCCGCAGAAGGCCGGCGCTTTCGCACCACTGACGGAGTTGCTGCCGCCACCATGACGGGCTCGCATTTCACCTCTGCTTTAGTTTCGGGGGCAGTAATAGTGCTGGAGGTGATTGTAGCTTCACCAGCAGCCCCTAAAAAGTACACAGCATTGATCAGAAACTGGTAGCAGAAGCAATGAGCACACACGAGTGCTCTGCACATAATGTTCGACAGCAAGCACGTACACCACTATCGTCAGCATTTAATAATAAGAGCAATGCATAACATTTGTGTTTGTATCATCTTAGATGGTACGACATTCGCACATTAATTAGATGAAGGTGAAATTCTCCTATCTATATTTCATTCACTCAGATATCTTATAGATGAAATGGGAGGAGGAGACATTAAGTCAAACATGTTCACCCCCCCCCCCCCCCCCCCGCTTCTGAATAACATTACTGATTTAATTTATACTCAATTCCTTCACATTATATTTATAATTATGTTTGTTTGATACAAGCAATAGGTAAAATATTACCCGAAAATCTGTAATTAGAAAATACAGTATCAATGAAGATATCAATTTTATTTAGTAAAAAAAAATAAATAAATGAATAAAATAAAAATAGAGGTACAATTTCAAATAAGTGTGTAATTTTCTACTTTAGAATAACAATAAGAAAATTACAATTAGTATTACCGGGATGTTATCGAAACGTGGAAACATCCTCTTAACTTTTATTATTCAGAAAGGCATTACAACTGTCAAAACATAAACATCCCAAAAATTTATGTACAAATATAGGAAAAGTGCCTCAATATCTGCAGAAGCAGATAATACAATTTAACGAAGAGGTACAAGGCCAAACACAGTAAGTGGTATTGCACACTTCACTTAATACAGTATGGTTGGTGAGGCCTCAACTCCAGAATGAGCAGATTAAATACCAAGAATGCTCAGCAAACTCTTCATTTCATCAGTACCACTTGATGAAGGTAGAACAGTTGTTCATTGAAATATCACAGACATTGACAAATGGTTCTAGTGGTACACTTTTAAGACCGTTGGAAGCATCACCTATGCTATTGGTGGAAATTCAATTTTGAAATACAATGTGATGGTGGTAACAAGGTATCAGACAATAACATTAACAAATGCAAGTACTGAAGAAATGAGAAGTGTAGCTAAAGACATTCTAAGATATGATGGAGATGAGTGAATGGGCAAGGCAAGCACAAAGATTCCTGCTGAGAATACGAAGGGCTAGGTACAGAGCAAGGATTTAACAAATAATTGTTATGTTGTGGTCTTCATTCTGGTTGACGAAGTTCTCCACCCTACTCTAATCTAAGCAAGTCTCTTCATCTCATCATAACATATTCAGTATAACACACCTGGTGTGCAAGATGTATGAGACTGGCAAATTACACTCGAGATTACAATGTAATAATCCAAATTCGAAGGAAGCAGGTGCAGACAGGTGTGAAATTTACAAAATCATCAGTCATGTTTGCAAAATTCTAGCTCGAATTATTTACAGAGGAATGGAAAATTGGTAGAAGCTGACCTTGGTAAAGGCCAAAAAAAAAAAAAAAAAAAACAAAAAAAAAAAAAATGCAGGAACATGTGAGGCAATACTCATCTTACCACTTAGGAATGGAAAAGCAATTTAAAAGAATGGACAGTGTCTTGAAAGGAGAGCAAAACAAGGGAAATGGACTGTGGTCTAAGGTAGTCAGGCAATGCTAAAGGAATTAGATCAGGTAAAGAAACAATAAAGGTGGCAATGAGTTTTGTTACTTGGTCAGTAAATAAAATATGATAGTTGCAACAGAGATGATACAATATGCAGAATGGCAACAGAAGAAAAGCATTTCTTAAAAAGCAAGATTTTTTAACATCTAATATTAACTTATTTTCTAGGCACTAAGAGATCAATCTGTAGGGCACATTCTAAAACATCAAGGAATCATTCATTTAGTCCTGGAGGAAAGTGTGTGGAGTAAAAATTGCAAAGGCAGACCAAGAGAAGAATATGGTAAACACGTTCAAAAGGATGTGTGTTACCGTATTTATGAGATGACATGCACGCGCGCGCGCGCGCACACACACACACACACACACACTGGAAACATGGGTAATGGAGAAACTGCAGGTGAGCTTGATACAGGCTACTGAGATAAGGCATTCCAAAGAAGCATGGTAGGAGTAAATGGAATACGGAATGAGACAGCGAGAGAAATAGTGAAAGAGAAGCCCTTGTAAGAGTCCACAAAAAAGACAAAATCAAGATGCTAAGTTGGCAAGGTACTGGGACAAACCCAAGAAATGATAACAGGGGCAAGAAACATTGAGGGAAACTGAGAGAGGAGCACTGATAGAGAGCTTTAGAAAGCACAAGCATCGCTCATGTGATACTCAGCTGCCCTTTTCTCACATGTTATCTTGCAAGCCATGGATGAAGGGGAACAGTATTTTCCTTGATTTCCGAAAGGCAATTAACATGGTGCCACAGTGTAGGCTTCACAAAGTACAACCATACAGAATTCTGTGTAGCTTTCCAGATATGTGACACACAATTCTAAATTTTCCAAATTGAAAATTTAGAATTGTATGTATGTATGTATCTTTTATTTGTGTCTGTTGGTGGCTCAACATTAGTCTCTATGGTGAATTTTGGGAAAATGTTGTCCATCTGTGAAGGAGACCACATATAGGCCTTTTTGATCCATATCAGATTTGTTTAAATGACAACATAGAAGCATTCATATGTAGGCAGCTAGATTTGTTACTGGCAGAGATGCTTTTGAAACTTAAATGGGAATCACTGAAAGGAAGCTGACATTCTTTTTGAGAAACACTACTGAGGATACTTAGTGGGTGGTAATTCAAAGACTGATTCTACTGCAGCCAACTTACATTTTGCCTAAGGATCACAAAGGTGAGAGAAGACAAATTAGGGCTCATACAGAGGTGTATAAGCAGTTGTTTTCCACCGCTATATCTGGGATTGGAAATGAGTACCAGTAGAGATACGAGGTACCCACCACCAAGCAGCATGTGGTGGATTGAGCTGGAATTAACAATATAATGGAGAGAGGTTACAACTCATTGCAAAGACAATCATCAAGCCAGATGGACATGTATAAAGATTCTCTCTCACACACAACTTGACTTTGAGTTGTTAGAATGGAACACACATTCATCTAGGCAACTTGACAGACACAACTTGCTAACTCAACTGTTATCACTGGCAGCTCCATTCCGAGTTACTCAGACATCAACATAGAAGCGGCAGATCTAAAGAAAGGGTAAACAGGGGTTTGGTGACTGCGCCAGGTGGTGAGAGGGAGGGGGGGGGGGAGCACAGAAAGAGACGCTGAGTGCAGGGGGGACACCAAAATGGCAAAGCCGAGCAGGGGCACCAAAATTCAGTTTTTGATTGGGGAGGCCTGGAGGAAGGTTGGGAAATTCTGTAGTATAGGCCTATACTGCAACATACTATGAAAGTGAACTTAAGTATGTACTGTAAAATTTACCTTATTTTACGACTCCTGTTAACAGTTGAGGTGCGTGCGTGCGCACACTCACACACACACACACACACACACACACACACACACAACCAAACTCAATTAACAGGAGTTGTACATTATGAAGAATTTTACCACACATTTTAAATAATTTTATGAATGACACACCCTTTGCTATACATACACAATGGTAAAGAGAGATATTGAGCACATCTGAACCTGTACAAATGTTGAAACTTCACAAGACCAGAAGATGGTACCATAGTGTTCCAAAACGGGTCGTCATCTTGGAAAGGGATCAATCTTTTGTTTCTAATTTAAATGTTATATATTTAAATAAGGCCATCTTTGACTATTTGATTAGAAAGTTATGACCAAGTTAAGTGACACACCTTCAGCCCTGATCTGACCACCAGTTTCCTTATGTCCTAAGAGGAGGAGGCCGGAATGATTCCTCTGAAAATTGTATGGCTATCTATCTGCCCCTTGTCTGGTACAATCCTACTTCATATTTCTTGTATACAAGTGTAAATATACTTTGAATATAGTTATTTCATCTGTCCTATATCATTCCGTGAAATGGTTGAAGGACAAATAAATAAAAACAGAGCATTTTACACACTAACTGTCCTCAACTGATTCCACCTGAATACACAGAATTGCTGTAGAAATACATACTTTTACCTGAACTAATCTGTTATCTTAATTGTAAAAAAGAAAAAAAATCTAGTTCAATCTATTCCTAAAAATTATAATTTTTTCAATGTTGCTGTAACTGTGTGTTTGTAGATTGTTACCTTGTAACACCCCCCTCGCCCCCCTACAGTAATTGAATTCACCATTTATTATTTGCTACATCTCAAGATGCAAAGCTCTGAAAATTTCACTTTTCTCCCATCCTTCAAGCTGGAACAAATTATGAAAGACTAAAGAATAAAATTAATTTGATTTATATAAACTCCCTAACTCGCCTCTATTGACTTTGCTGGTAAAGGCCTAGAGAAAAATGCAGAAATTTAAACAGATCTCTGGTGAATAGGTGATTTTTTAATGAATAAGTAAGTACATGAGTGATAGGGTCGAAAAGAATCAATGCTGCCACCTGATCTCCTCTGAAGATACTTTGGGTCACACATCATACAATATAGTTAATTCACAGAATTCAAGGAATAGAGAAAAAAAGACAACGAAAGACTATGGAACTATAGCCTAATGAGAAGACGATACGGAAAAGACGAGAGAGGCTTGAAAATGTAACGGAAATAAATTTAATGATGGCTGGAAAACAGGCACGGCATTATGGGAATGGATACCCAAAGCATACGCCAGGTGAAATCTATCTCGTACGAAAAATTAATATATTACGAGCAACATATACAGGGACGGCTCATTTAGTGCGAAACTAAATATAAGAGCGATATTATAGACAAGAAAAGAGACAAGTTTAGAATAGGCGATTTGGCGACAATAGGATACTCAAAGCAGCCGGGGAAGCACAAACCTACGTCACGACCAGAAGATAAATAAACATAATAAGAATAAGAAACTGCCATTCAAAGATACGTTTCTGAAAAGTCGGACAGAATAAGTAGGGCACTGAATATGGAGAGAAAACGAGTGCACAGACATCTGAAGATTTAAAAAATAAATAAATAAATAAAAATGAATCTATAACGAAACATATATTTACAGCTCAAATGGCACTATTGTGGACGAGTCGAAACTATATTTAAGTTTGATAAACGGGAATCTTTACACGTTGCTTAACTTCGCGACACCAAAAAAGGTCACATTACGTTTCTCCAAAGTACGACGCAATAGTATCATGTGGCAGGTTTGACAACCTAGGCTGTATAATGTACACTACAGAACTATATAAATCATCATATGGACTCGTCGAAACTGGTTTAAAGTTTGATCAAACTCTTTAGGTATCGCAGAACTTCGAGACACCAGCAAACAGACGCATTAAAAGTGTCTCCACAGTGAGACGCAGTAGCTACGCAGCTATGACATGTCTGACGCCCTATGCCACTTAATGCACATTACAGTCTCACACACATCAATAATACATGCACAGCGCATTTGCTAGCAAAGTAGTTTTATAGTGCGCCTGAACCGAACCATCATAGCCTGCCGTTGATACTGTACCATTTTCGAAGACGATTCTCATGGCGCCGAATGGGTTCCACGATACGACCTGGACCAAAATGCACCAGCTAAGTGAATGGCTGTATCAGGACGGCTGACGTCACCGCAGATTCCAAGTTCGCCGTTGATGCCAAATGGCGGATAGATCCTCGAGCGCACTGTACTTCCGCGTAGAACACTGGTACGCTGTTGCCAATTCGAGTACAGAACAATTCGACTTTTTCACAAAAAAGAAAAAAAAATGCACACACTACTTTTCACAGGTCTTCAAAACAGTAGGAAGTCTCGACGAACGGTACAACAACAACTTACGCAACACTGCGACATTTGTAATAATACAAAGAGAATAGTTCACCTGCTTTTAGTTTCATTATTTGTTCCTTCGATTATCTTACCATATTCGTCTCGACAACAGTTTCATTCAATAGCACGTTCGAATATTTTCCAGGATGACAATATACTTTTATTCCGCAAAAGTGTAAGAAGCGCAAAGTGTATTACACTTTATGGCCGCGTTTTGTTAATGTTGTTGCTTCAGTCTGAAAATTAATTTCACGTATTTAAGGCACGTAATTACAGTAGAATTAAAAGGAGTGTATTTCAACATAATTACGCATTACTGCCGCAAGTACTGGTACGATTATACAGCACGTCACTGTGGAACAGAGATGAAACGGAAAAACTTTAGAAACATCGGTGTTTACATCACTCCGACAGTTTTTTTGGTTATTCTCACTCGAAACTAGGCAATTAGGTTGAACTGTGGAAGAGATGCGTTTTGACTGCTTTATGCATTACCATCCACTTCTTACAGACTTCAAAACAAAGAAGGAACATATACAGAGCTCTTCTTTAGCACTTCGATCCTACTCCTATATTCTTCAGACAGAAAACCATTCTTGTTTTCGTTAGGCATGTCAAACTTGTAACAGTCCACACAGACACAATCTGAAGTAAACGTGGACATAATTAAACCATTAGTCTGTTGAAAGCTGCGAAAATCCTGAATAACAGATATAGCCAACGTACTAGTTCGATAAAATATGAGTTAATTTTGAGTAGGGCATTCGTATAGTGACGATATTTTTCTACAGAAAACTAAGAGAATGTAATCTTTAAGCCCTCAATCGTTTTGTAGACATTCTGAAAACTTTTCGATCGGGCTGATCGTAAATTGTAGACATTAGTAAGGGAGACTGGTTAATCAAAAGTTCATAGGCATAAATACAGGACAGACGATGACAGGTGAAATAAAATTCCATCAGCAAGTGAGAACATTTTTCTTGAACACTGTAAATTATATAATTATCCACGATTCAGATAAACTAAATAAGTGATGAAGTAATAATTTAAAAAAAAAAAATGAGGACGACTTCCAGTTAGTGTGAGTGTATTAGATAAAACAAATACCCACACAATACAATCTTAAAAAGACACTGGACAGTGTTATGGTCTTCGACGTAAATATCATATACAATCGAAGATGATAATTAACAACAAAGTATCCCAATTGAACAGATATCACATTTTTCATATATGAGCTGTATCAAAGTTGTGACAGTCATGTAGCATAGGCGAAAAGTTTTACAAATTTCAAGGAATATATGGAAATACGCAAAGACGTGCATCACTAGTTTTAATTGTGATAGATGAAAACTTGCACGATTTCAAACTACATGTGGGAAAAAAAAGGATCACATCACTCAATTTCACAACGCGATAATATACAAATATGAAATGCTATTAAACTACAGGAAAACCATTCTTATAAATAAAAAGAACATAGTGTGCAAAATGAACGCAAAAGAAATATCTTTGAGGAGAGTGATTGACCTGATCAAGACGATATTCAGTTATAAGGAAAAATGATCGTAGTTAGTTCAATGTACATGTTATTAAGGAGAAATTAGATAAGAATAATATTTGCGTTTTTATATTGTGTATTAGGTCTGGCTGACATGCATAATACTGTATTTCATTTTATCCTAATATATTTCGGCACCTCTGTGCTACCATCAGTGGGTTTTTTCTATTTATTTACAACTGTAAAAATCAACCTGCATTATTCGTGTGAAAATTAGGTTTGATAGTCTTATATGTTATTTCTGGTAAGTAAAAGACAATGTAGGCAGATTAACGAAATGTCTCTGTTGTTGTGAGGATCTTCAGTCTGGATACTGGTTTGATACAGCTTTCCACTTTATCCTGTGCAAGCATCTTCATCTCTGAATTGAAACGGCAACCTAAATCCTTTTGAATCTGCTTACTGTATTCGTCCCTCGGTCTCCCTCTGCGATTTTTACCCCCACACACTTCCTTTTCTAATGCTAAAGTGACGACTCCTTGGTGACAGCGTGTGTCCCACCAATCGATCCTTTCTCTTAGTCAAAATATGCCAGAAATTTTCTTTTTCTCCCCAATTCTGTTCAGCACCTTAGTAGTTACGCGATCTATCCATCATTCGTCTATAGTACCACATTTCAAAAACCTCTTATCATTTTTTCGTCTAAATTGTTTATCACCTACGTTTCACTCCCGCAAAATGGTACACTCCAGCCAAATGCCCTTCGACTTAAACGGCTGTCCGCTTTTTGTAAAAGTTGTATATACAAATTTTCGTTCCTAATATTTTATCCCTCCTACTTTCAGAATTTGAGAGTGTTTTTTCCAGTCAACATTTTCAAAAGCTATCTCTAAATTGACAGAAGCCAAAAATGAAGGTTTGCATTTATTTAACCTATCTTCTGGGATAGGTCGTAATATGAGTATTACCTCGCGTGTTCCTACATTTCTCCCGAATCCAAACTTACCTTCCCCGAGGTCGAATTCTATCAGTTTTTTCATTGGTCTGAAAATAATACGAGCTATTTTTTGCAACTATGTCTTATTAAACTGACGGTTCTTTAATTTTTCACTTGTCTGAATTTGCTTTCTTTGGAATTGGAATTATTTTATTTTTCTTAAAGTCTGAGGATATTTCGCCTGCCTCATACATCTTGCACACAAGATTTCCGTTCTTCATGACTGGCTCTTTCAACAACCTTGCTTTCAACGATGTTAGCAATTCAGAGGGAATATCATCCACTTCAAAGACATTGTTTAGACCGAAATATTTGATCTGTCAAATTCTTCTCGCAGTACCTTATCTCGAATCTCATGTTCATCTAGTTCCTCTTTCATTTCTACAATACTGCCTTCCCCCCTGTACAGGCCCTCAATATATTCCTTACATCGGTCAGCTTTCCCTTCTTTTGCTTAGTAGTGATTTTCCATCTGAGCTCTTGATATTCACGCAGCTGCTTTTCTTGTCTCCAAATGTTTCTTTTATTTTCCTGAGGTGGTATCTATCTGGCTCTTGATGATACAGTCTTTACAGATTTGCATTTGTCCTCTAGCCGCTCCTGCTTAGCCAATCTTGCTCTTCCTATCAACCTCATTTTTTAGCTGTCTGTACTCGCTTTTGCCTGCTTCACTTGCAGCGTTTTTATGTTTTCTCCTTTCACCAATTTAGTTAAGTATATCCTGTGTTTCTACTATGCCTTGTCTTTCTGCTTATATGATCCTGTGCAGCCTGAACTACGTTATTTCTCAACGCTATCCAATCCTCTTCTACTGTATTATTTCCCCCCATTTCGGTGAACCTTGCCTAATGCCCCTTCTGAAACAGAACATCAGGTTCCTTCAGCTTATCCAGGTTTCAGCTCCTTACTTTGCTCCCTTTTTGCAGTTTCTTACGTTTTAATCTTCAGTTCAGTACCATTAAGTTATGGTCAGGGTCTATGTCAGCTCCATGGCACCCTCTTACATTTTCAAACTTGGTTATCTCTACTCACCAAATTTACGCTCTGACACTCAATAAAGCGTGATAACTCATCAAAATGCAAACACAGAATTCTTTGGTTGCAGATAACAACACTATCAATGTATGACTTCGTAAAAATGGTCCTACATGACTACACAATTTAAAGCCAAGGAATAGCTAAAATACGACTTTTAGGTCTAATTTTCACACGTAGGTTAGTACTAAAATAATGTATGTTACTTTCACACCTGTAAATAATCAGAAAAGCCTACTGATCATGGCAAAGAGGTGCCGAAACATGTTTGGGTAACAAGAAAAACAGTGCTTTGCATATCACGCAGGTTTAATACCCAATATTTTGACTACAAACACGGAAATCGTTTGAGCTGCACAACCGAAATAATGAATAATAAGTGAATTGCGTAGGAGACCACCTAGTGTATAATGTGTGTGAGTGTGATATACATGTTATTAATGAAAAATGCCTAAGTACAGAGAGATGTAGAAATATTACCTAAATTGAGTGAGAGAACGAAAGTAGTAGGAATAATATGCAGGAAGTTAAAGGCCGATTTTGTACAGAAACAATACTGTAGTTATACAAGTCAAAGTACACGAATAAGAAGCATTGATAGGGAAGGGAGTGAGAGGTTTGTAGCCTACTCCCGATGTTATTTAATCTGTACACAGAGCAAGCTGTAAAGGGGCAAGGAGAAATTTGGAGAGGAAATTGAAGATCAGGTAAAAGGAATATTGTATAGTATTGTATTTTATTTTATTTGACCCAGGAAATCGTAGTATTGTACAGTTGTACATATGATATTGGACGGGTCAAAAACATTTTTATAAATAATTTTACAAACTAATTTTTACAATTTTTGTTATAATTATTGTGCAAAATTTTACAATAGGGTAATAGACATTACAATTTAGACCTCCTTTATTTGTTAGACTGCATCTACTTAAATATATATAATGCAATTGTTTTTTCAAACTATAGTCCAGTACATTGCGTAGACTTGGGCATAGGCGAACGCTGATTACAAAGGGGTTTGCAATTTTAACTCTTTAAAAAAAAATCATCTACTGCAAAGTAACTTTTTTCCAAAAGGTATTTTTTTTTAAGTTGTGTGTGAATGCTCGTGGGCTTTTTATTGTTTTGATTTTATTGGGTAAATTACTATACATACGTATCCCAAAATGTAAGGCACTTTTTTGGTAGCAAGTTGTTCTGGATTGAATCACATGTAGGTCAGACTGTGGCCTTGTTTCATAGTTATGAATATCTGCATTAAATCTTAATGTGCAGTCATTGTTCAATAGATATGATTTGACAAATAAGATGATGATATAAATATAAACAGATGGCAGTGTTTTGAAATGTTCTTTGTATTTTAGGTTACATATTATGCGTATTGCATTTTTTTGTACTTTTAAAATATCCCTATCCCCCGGAGAGTTCCCCCAAAATATGATCCCATACTGTAATATGGAGTGAAAGTAAGAGTAATACACATGTATGAGGACTGATTTGCTGACTGATTTTTTTTAGTATCCTTAGAATATAGCAGACAGTTGACAGCTTGTTTGAAATATAATTTGTATGAGTCTCCCATTTAAGGTTTTCTTCAAGCCATATTCCAAGAAACTTGACTGAGTTCACACACACACACACACACACACACACACACACACACACACACACACACAAGAGCTCTTGGTTATTTAGAATAATATCAGGGATTTCTTTTTTTTTAGAGATGAGAAGCTGAAATTCATGTAGGTTGTTTTTTGTACATTTACAATGAGGTTGTTGTCGTTGAACCATTTGCTGAGTGATGACATAAGTGGTTTAATCTTTTGGTTGTAGTCCGCTGCATCACTACCTGTTATCAGAATACTCGTGTCAGCAGCAAATAGTATGGTATGCCCTGTAGTGAGCTTCGTGCTTGTGTCATCAATGTATAGTAGAAACAGTATGGGTCCCAATACTTAGCCTTGTGGTACACCATATCTGACAGGCGTTGTCTTAGAGGAGTGGATAGTACATTGTTGGGTAGTTGTATTCCCTTTTTCAAATTTAAATACTACTTTTTTAAGTCTGTTTGATAGATACGATTCCAAGCATTTGTTAGCAATTCCTCTTACGCCTTTAGTTGCCAATATGTTCAGTAGTATGGTATGGTCAATTACATCAAAGGCTTTTGATAAATCTAAAAAAATTCCAGTGCAAATTTCGTTTTCATCCAGTGATTTTAAGGTAGTGTTGAGATATTCATAGACAGCTTTGGTAGTTGTCTTTTCTTTTTCTGAACCCATGCTGGTGTTTTGATAGCAAGAACAATTTGTTAATAAAGCCTTCAAATCTAGTACAAAATGATTTTTCGAATATTTTTGAGAATGTGCTGAGTTGTGTTATAGGTCTGTAATTAGCTACATCGTTTTCAGGACCTTTTTTGTGGAGTGGGGTAATTTTAAAAACTTTTAGGTCAGGGAAAGCTCCATTTATAAAGGATGCATTTATTATATAGGTTAGGGGTTCTGTAATGAATTCTCCACATTTCTTTATAATTAACTCAGGAATGTTGTCACTGCCACTGGAGTACTTATTTTTTAGTCCTTTTATCCCTTTGAGTACTTCAGTATTGGATACTTTGTGGAGAAACATTGATGTCTGTACTGGTATGCTTCCCACTAGTGTTTGGTGTTGACTATTGTGTCTAGGGCAGTTATTCTTTATTAGGTTTTCAGCTATTTTACTGAAATATTCATTGAAAGCCTTTATATTTTTTCTGGATCTGATGTTACTTCATCATTTAAATTCAGTGTTAACGTTTTGTTTGTTTCATGCTGCTTGCTGTTTGTTTCATTTTTCACAACTTTCCACAAGCCTTCGTTTTATTGTTAGATACTCTTATAAATTTATCACTATGTAATTTTTTTGATAGTTTAATAACTTTTTTGTAAATAGCATCGTACGTCTTATAGTATGACCTAAGCTGATAAAAACTTTCAACTTGGCCAATGATGTTGCGATTCTGTTAGCGACGTCAAAGAACTTACTGTTGAATGTCTTGCAAAGAGATTATGAAATTATTACGTAAGTAGTGAACAGGTGTAACGGGGGGCAGTCAAATTAAATCAGGCAATGCTGCATAAATTAGACGCTGGAAGTAATTTCTGCTATTTGGCGAGAAAACATAAATGTTTGTAAATCTATGGGCTTATTTGGTCATCAGTCCCTAGGCTTAAAAACTAACTTACACTAACCTAAGGACATCACATTCCGGAAATATAGTTCAACACGCTACTTTGCTGGCTTACATTGATTAATAACGTATGGTGTTAGTTTTTGGAGTAACCCTCGTGAACAAAAAGGGTATTTATGGGGCAGAAACTGTCGGTTCGAGAAATACGTGATCTAAGCTCGCAAACCTCTGTTTAGTAGTCAGGGAATTCCATTAGCCTCTCAATACGTATTTACTTTAATGTCGTTTGTTGTTAATAATATTTGTTGATTATGAGCTGTTAGCAGCTTAGTTATGCAGAAAACGAAACTTCATTTAGGTCACATCTACTTGACCAATGTGAAAAAAGGCGTGCAGTATTCTGCTTCATTAATTTACAATAAGAATTTAAAAAGTTTTAGCAGTAATTCAAGCACTTTCAGGTCTAAACTGAAGAATTTCCTCGCGGCTCGCTCTTTTTATTCTGTCGAAAAATTAAGGAAAAACTGTGTAACGTTGTTCATTGTATTTACTTACGCTTACGCCTGCCGTGTGCAATGGAAACTTCTTAACTTCATCTTCTCACATTTTTCATGATATCCAAAAAGGGTAGTTTGAAAATAATAGAAAATGGTAAGGAATGAAGTAGTTGTATGTGCAACTACATAAGTGTACAGAGTGCCTAAAGTTACTGGACTTTGAAGGTTATAGCAGACAAATTGAGTTACAAGGACCTCATTCCCTACCACTGATGTACACTTATCTTCGGTCCGAAGGCTGCTTCGATGCAGCTCTACATTCTATTCTTTCCAGTGCAAGACTCTTCATCTCCTCATAACAATGGCAACTCAAATTCACTTGAATCTGCTTACTGTATTCGTTTCTCTGTCTCCCTCTACAATTTCATCCCCACATACTTCCCTCCAATGCTAAACTGACGATTCCATGACCTCTCAGACTGTGTCCCTTCTCTTAGTCAAATTATGCCAGAAACTTGTTCTCTCCCTAGTTCTGTTCAGCGCCTCATCAGTTACGTGAGTTATCAATATCATGTTCAGCATACGTCAGTAGCAACACATTTCAAAACTTTTATCATCTTCTTGGCTAATCTGCTTATCGTCCACGTTTCACACCCATACAATGTTACACTCCAAACAAATGCCTTCAGAAAGGACTTCCTAACATTTAAATTAATTATGGATGTCAACGAATTTCGGCTCTTCATAAATGCTTTTCTTCCCATAGCCATTTTGCATTTTATATCTTCTTTACTTCGGGCATGACGAGATTTTTTTTATTTTTTTTTTTTTTATGGGACATAACTACGGGGTCATCAGTCCCTAAACTTACAAACTACTTATGAACTACCTTATTCTAAGGACGACACAAATATCCATGCCCGAGGGGGGATTCGAACCCCCGACCGTAGTGGCCGGGCAGACCGTGACTGAAGCGCCTCAGTCCCCTCGGCCACCGCGGCCGGCGAGGAGATTTCGCTTGCCAAATAACAAAACTCATCTACTACTTTTATTGCCTGATAACCTAATCTAATTCCTTCAGCTACATTCCATTATCCTTGTTTTGTTTTTGTTAATGTTCATCTTATAACCCCTCTTCAATACACTGTTGATTCCATTCACTTGCTCTTTCAGGTCCTTTGCTTTCTCTACAGAATTACCATGTCATCAGCGAAATTACCATGTCATCAGCGAACCGCAAAGTTTTTATTTCTTCTCTCTGAACATTCATTCCTCCTCCAAATTCCTCCTTGCATTACTTCACAGCTTGCACAATGTACATATCGAATAAGATTGGCGGAAGGCTACAACCTTATGTTCTCTCCCTTCCTAATTGCCGAGTCCATTTCATGACGTTCGACTCTTTGTAATAGCTGTCTTGTTTTTGTGCAAGTTGTATATAACTTCTCATTCCCAATATTTTACCCCTGTACCTTCAGAATTTGAAAGTGTGTTTTCCAGACAACATTATCAAACGTTTTCTCTAATTCGACAAGAGCTGAAAGTGTAGATTTGCCTTTCCAAAACCCATCGTCTAGAATTAGTCGTAATGCGAGTATTGCCTCGCATGTTACAAAATTTCTCCTATATCCAAACTGATCTTACCAGAGGTCGGATTCTTAATTATTCCCTTGGTCTCCAAATAATTCGAGTTAGTAAATGCAACTATGACTTACTAAACTGAGAGTTCTGTTATTTTCATAATTGTCTGCACTTGCGCATGCTATATATACTTTCACCAATGAAACATTAAATGCTCTGAATAACCGAACATCACCCTTTGGGATTTTTTGTTATCTCTTCAAGGCTTTTGATTGTGTAAATCATAGAATTCTTCTAGATAAACTAAAGTATTATGGTATGAATGGGACAATGTATAAATGGTTTAAATCATACCTAACAGGAACAGTGCAGAAAGTTGACATTAGTAGTTCTCATAATATGCAAAACACAGCTGATTCCTCAAACTGGGGAGCAATCAAAAATGGGGTGCCACAAGGTTCGGTCTTGGGCCCTTTGCTGTTTTTAATATATATTAATGACTTGCCATTCTATATTCATGAAGATGCAAAGCTGGTTCTTTTTGCTGATGATACGAGTATAATAATCACACCTGACAGACAAGAACTAACTGATGAAATTGTAAACGACGTCTTTCAGAAAATCATTAAGTGCTTCTCAGCAAATGGACTATCATTAAATTTTGATAAAACAGTACATACAGTTCCATACAGTAAATGGAATGACACCATCAATAAATATAGACTTTGGTTAGAAATCTGTAGCTAAGGTAGAATATTCAAAATTTTTAGGTGTATACATTGATGAGGGGTTTAACTGAAAAAACACACTGAAGATCTGTCGAAACGTTTGGGTTCAGCAACTTATGCTATCAGGGTAATTGCAAATTTTGGTGATATACGTCTCAGTTAATTAGCTTACTATGCCTATTTTCATTATCTGCTTTCGTATGGCATATTTTTCTGGGGTAATTCATCATTGAGTAAAAAAGTATTCATTGCACAAAAGCGTGTGATCAGAATAATTGCCGGAGCCAATCCACGATCATCCTGCAGACACTTATTTAAAGAGCTAGGGATCTCCACAGTAGCTTCTCAGTATATATATTCACTTATGAAATTTGTTATTACCAATCTCACCGAATTCAAAAGCAATAGCAGAGTACATAACTACAGCACTAGGAGAAAGAATGAACTTCACTATTCAAGGTTAAATCGAGCTTTGGCACAGAAAGGGGTGAATTATGCTGCCACAAAAGTCTTTGCTTACCTATCAAACAGCATCAAAAGTCTGACAGATAGCCAACTAGCAATTAAAAATAAAATAATTTCGGCATGGCAACTCCTCCTACACTGTAGATGAATTTTTAGATATAAATTTGTTAAATTTAAAATATTTAGTACACGCTTCATTAACCTGACACGTTCTACATCATTACGAAGTGTCGTATTCATGATCCAAGGAACAAGTACTATTCTAATCACCTATGACTACTCTTCTGTTACTATTTGATGTACGGATTCGTTCCATGACCAAGGAGACTTGCTTTTCAATTTATGGGGTCCTGCGCAACATTCTACATGTAATTTTTTTTTTTAAATATAAAAAAAGGAAAGAACAAAGACCAAAGTAGAGACGATACGAGATGCAGATTACCAATAGCAACAAAAACCTTTCTCAAACTTTTTTTCTCGCCCTTGAATGTAAATGTAGTGTGTTAAGAAGTTTATTTGCAGCGTAGCCTTGCAAGTGAAACGCGCTCGACAAACATTTCAGACTATAAGATTTGGTTTTGTCTGGGACTAGACAGAACAAAATAACAGACAAGAAGATAACTGAAGCTCTCGAAACACGGCGTGCAGAAGAAAGCTGAAGATGGCATGTATAGGTCACATTAGTACTAAGGTGGTGCTCAACCGAACCTAAGAACCTAGGAGTAAAATAGATATTGCCTTTTGGATAATAAGAGACATTTGGAGACAAGAAAAATAGGTGTATGAATATCAGGAACTCAGATGGAAAACCAATAATATGCAAAGGATATAGAGAGGTGAGCCAATATTTTAGGAAAGGAAGAGAAAGTAGATGACGATAAGATTAGATGTACTTTTTGTTCTAGTAGATCCGAATTGAGGAAATCCTCTTGGATGTAGAACATGTCATAACAAAAGACACAATATATACTTACAAAAAGAGACCATATGTGTTAATGTACCTTCCACAGACCCCAAATGTAATTTTCCCTTGTGGATGTGGAATTGGTCAGGAAAATCAATCATCTTAAGAATATTTACATTCTGTAGGACATAAAACATATTACTACATACTAATATACTAGGTGCATTTTTTTACAACGCTGATTTACAATGATCACATTATTGCACAAGACTTGTACTGAAGTCCAACTGAAGACAGTATTCATATTTGTGAATATTATATACAATAACTTACATCAGTCACTTCTGGTAAGAAATTCATCAATGGAGTAGAAAGAGTTGGCCACCAAAAAACCCTTTAGACTCTTTTCAAACTGGACCTTATCGTGAGTTAAATTTTTTATGGCTGCTGGCATGTTATTGAAAATGTGTAGTGCTGAATATTGGACACCTTTCTGAGCCAAAGTAAGTGACTTTAAATCTTTATGCAAATTATTGTTGTTTCTAGTATTGATATCATGGACTGAGCTATTGGTTTGAAAAGAGGACATATTTTAACGACTAATTTCATTAGAGAATAAATGTATTGGGAAGCAGTAGCAAGTATCCCCAGTGCCATAAATAACCCTCTACATGATATTCTTGAGTTGACACCACAAATGATCCGTACCGCACGTTTCTGTGCTCTGAAAACTTCTGCTTGGCCTGATGAGTTGCCCCAGAAAATAATCCCGTATGACATTACGGAGTGAAAGTGTGCATAATATGCTAGCTTTCTTTATTTTTATATCTCCTATATCTGACAACATTCGCATAGCAAACAGGGACTTGTTTAGGCGCTTCAGCAGTTCTGTGGTATGCCACTCCCAGTTAAATTTATTATCCAGCTGTAATCCTAAGAATTTGACACTTTCAACTTCTATTTTCTTGTTGTCACACTCTAGGCATATACTGGCAGGAAACCTTTTATAAGTCCTAAACTGCATATAGTGTGTTTTCTTAAGGTTTAGCAATAGAGAATTGGCTAAGAAATATTTATTAATGTCCATAAAAATTTCATTAGCCGATCTTTCTACGGCTATATTTGATTTACTATTTGTGTCATCTGCAAATAAAACAAACTTGGCATGCGATAATGTTGATGATGAAAGGTCATTGATATATACAACAAAAGCAGGGGGCCTAAGATAGAGCCTTGGGGGACCCCACATGATGTTAGTTCCCAGTTTGATGAGGCCTGAGAGTTCAGTACACCTCTCTTTCCTACTGACACCCTTTGTGTCCTATTAGAGATATACGATTTGAACCATTCTGCAGCACTTCCTCTTACGCCATAATATTCTAATTTGCTCAAAAGTATATTGTGATTTACACAGTCAGATGCCTTTGACAGGTCACAAAATATACCAGTGGCATGTAATTTATTGTCTAATGAATTAAGTATATTCTCACTCTATGTGTAGATAGCCTTCTCAATATCAGAACCCTTTAGAAACCTGAATTGTGACATGGATAATAGTTTATTAGTGGTAAGGTGTTTAAGAAGACGACTGTACATTATCTTTTCTAAAATTTTTGAGAATGCAGTCAAAAGTGAAATTGGACGGAAATTTGAAGGAATTTCTTTATCTCCTTTCTTATGTAATGGCTTAACTTCAGCATATCTCAACCATTCAGGAAATGTTCCACTGATAAAAGACTGGTTACACAAGTAACTTAAAATATCACTAAGCTCAGAAGCACACTTTTTAATCAAATTTTTTGATTTTAAGGATTTTATGGTGGACATTACTTCTAGTGGTGTTGTGAGTGATGACCCCTTAATGCTATGTGCTCCTCTTCGTATCCGGTTCTACCAGTTTCCTCCTTTACTATATTCCATATTGTCTTTATTTTGTTGTCTGATGGGACTATCCTATTCTAATAATGCATTTGTTTTTATGTCAGTATTACTGCCTTAAATGTCTTGCAGTATGTTTTGTAATGATGTACAGCTTTTACATCTGAACTGTTTCTAATTTATAGTTATAGTTTCCTTTTCGTCTTACAGGAGACCTTTATTCCTCGAGTAATCCATGACCTCTTTGTAGACTTTGGTCTAATCTGTGTTAGTTTTGGGAGAAAGCAGTTTTAAAATAAGTTGAGGACATTATTTATGACAGTGTTGTATCTCGCATCCATACTATTAGCAGTACAGACATCACTCCAATTCATGTCTTTGAGCAGTTTTCTAAACTGATCAATTTTTCCCTTACTGACTACCCCTCTTAAACTCAGATTTGATAGATTTTATATTCTAATCAGTATTAATATCTAGTAAAAGTAGCTGCATGTCATTGGCTGAAAGGCCGCGTATTATTGGTTTTATAATTAATTTTGATCATTTGACATTTCTATAAAGATATTATCAATGGCTGTCTTTGAGCCCTTAGCTATTCTAGTTGGAAAATTAACAGTCTGAATTAGGTTGAATGACAATGCTACTGACTGAAATGATTTCTTACTTGGAGAGTTTTCAACGAAGTCTTCATTAAAATCACCAGCCAACACTAATTCTTTCTTGTTATCAAATAAGCCAACAGAGGTTCAAAGTGGTTTATTAACAAATTAAAGTTGCCATTTGGTACTCCGTACATAGTTACTATTATAAATGATTTATTATGAATTTCTACATCTGTTGCACATGCTTCCATAAGCTGCTCTAAACAAAATTTAAGAAATGTCTGTGGTATTAAATTTATAACAATTTCTAATGAATGTAGCAACTCCTCCAACCTCCATTTCCACTCCACAAAAGTTGGAATCCTTAGCACATGTATAACAGTGGTACAATGTTCAGAGAGGCAGATTATGTCAACTGGGTTGGATGACTAATTCATCAATGCATATACGTAGTTCACTTATTTTGCTTCTCAGCCTTTTAATATTTTTGTTCACTAAAGATAATTTGCATTTTACATTGGCTGTTACAGAACTGGGTGGAGATATAAATCATCACCAATTATCAGAGATTTTAACTAACAGCTGTGTTTGCTGATATGTCAGAGTTATGCTGTTTAGTGCTTTATTAAACTGAAGGTTTGTTTCAATATTGACCTCTCTTAGAACTTGCCTTCTTTTTGTCCTACCTATCCTAAAAAAAGGAACTGCTCTGACACCTGTAACCACTGGTCTTTCACCACTCATGTCAGTGCCTTAAGTTTCCTGCTATTAGCCCAGCTGGTTTACCCTTCCCTTTCCTATTGAGATATAGGCCATGTCTAGTGTAATCCCACCTACTGATTGAATCAACAGGAACCACACCAATGTGTGACCCCACACCTAATCAGAGCAGCTGTTTCAACTCCAAATTAACTCTCATAATAGAAGAGTTCAAATGAGGTCTGTCGTGGCGCTCCAGAACAGACACGAACTCAACACTGGTATGTATCGATGCTGATGCAATCTTTGCCAGGTCACACTCTATGTTGAATCCCGGATCTCTGTCAATGCTGTTCCCTGGAACACCCACAATAACCACGGTGTCCTCCTTGGTGGAATCTTTACACAGTGATCCTAAATCCTCTGTCACCTGACCCAGACCAGCACTTGGTTTGAAGAAACTTGTCACCTGGTCTTCTGTTCCTAGTTCATCATGCAGGAGTTGGACCACCTGTGGCATGCCAGCTACCCAATAACAAAACTTTCTTCCTTTTTGCTGATTTCCCTACCTTTTTATTCCAATTCCTGTTGAAAGTTTGTTCAGTCCTGCCTACGTCTACTTCTACCTGTGACTCATCAGTTTCTAACTGAAACAACAGGTCAAACTTAAATTTTTACATTCACCACAAAGCTGTCTGAGTTCTGGCGTTTTTCTTTCCACCTGTTACCACTTCCCACCTCTGATTACCCTCCTCCCTCTCAAATCTGTTCAGATTCCTCTCAGAGTACGCGAAATTTAGGCCTACTCGCGACTGGATGTGACACTGATTTAAACACAGTAATGGAAATACATACCTGTATGCCCGGTAACAAATTTATATGCCTGGAATGAATATTTTGTGTAAGAACTGACAGCTATAAACACAAATATAATGTACTGAAACATCCGGCAATCCACTGTATTTCCTGAGCACAGAAATAAAGATGAACCACTGGTGTAAGGCTGCAGTCAAATGCATATAGGTATCCATCGACAGTGACTTAAGACAGAAAATGAAGAGGGAATGCTGAGAAGGGGAGGCAAATGAGGACATGAGGATGAGAGGTGGCAAGACTGAAGTTGAGTGGAGGCAGACCGAAAATGAGTGGAGGCAAAGTGAGGACGAGGGGAGCAACGGCTGAAGGAGGGAAAGTGAGAATAAGGGGTGATGATGAAAGAAAGCAATGTGAGAATGAGGGGTGGGGATGAGGGAACAGTAGTTCAGGATGAGGGGACAGAGGAAGCAAATGATGGAGAAGGAAAGGTGGGTCGATGAGAAGGAAGGAAAGAGCAGAGAAGTTAAGGGGAAAGATGAGAATGTGATGTGAAATGAGACAATGTGAGTGAAAACAGGGAGATGAGTTGAAAGAGGAAACAGAAAGAGGAGAAAGGAAAGAGGGGAGGAAACAGGGAAATGGAATATGAGGGAGAAGACTGTGAGATGGATGGGATGTTGAGGGTGATGAAACACTTGGTGAGGATGGAGGAACGGGTGGCGAGGGTGGAGGAACGGGTGGCGGGGATGAAGGAACAGGTGGCAGGGCTGAAGGAACAGGTGGCGAGGATGAAGGAACGGGTGGTGAGTGGCGAGGATGAAGGAACGGGTGGTAGGTGGTGAGGATGAAGAAACGGGTGGCAGGTGGCAAGGATGATGAAACGGGTGGCAGGTGGCAAGGATGATGAAATGGGTGGCAGGTGGCAAGGAGGAACGGGTGCCGAGGATGGAGGAACGGGTGCCGAGGATGGAGGAACGGGTGCCGAGGATGGAGGAACGGGTGCCGAGGATGGAGGAACGGGTGCCGAGGATGGAGGAACGGGTGCCGAGGATGGAGGAACAGGTGCCGAGGATGGAGGAACAGGTGGCGAGAATGGAGGAACAGGTGGCGGGGATGGAGGTACAGGTGGTGAGTGGCGAGGATGAAGGAACGGGTGGTAGGTGGCGAGGATGAAGAAACGGGTGGCAGGTGGCGAGGATGAAGAAACGGGTGGCAGGTGGCAAGGATGGTGAAACGGGTGGCAGGTGGCAAGGATGATGAAACGGGTGGCAGGTGGCAAGGATGATGAAACGGGTGGCAGGTGGCAAGGATGATGAAACGGGTGGCAGGTGGCAAGGATGAAGGAACGGGTGGCGAGGATGAAGGAACGGGTGGCGAGGATGAAGCAACGGGTGGCGAGGATGAAGGAACGGGTGGCAGGTGGCGAGGATGAAGAAACAGGTGGCAAGGATGAAGGAAAATATGTGATGGGTGATGATTACGATAATGTTAATAATGATGATGGTTTAATGGGAAAAAGAACATTTGGACAAGACTGTGATAAAGAAAAGGCATTGGATTATATAAGTGAAGAAGAAGAATCGGAGGAGGTGAAAGTACAGAAAATTACGGAATAGGATTAGGGTAGTAACGAAGTAGATCATGGCAATGGAAGATGCCAGTGGTGAAGTAAGGCAGAATTATAATGAAGATTGAGAAAAGAGGAAACACTACAAGTGAAAGGGGAAGGATTATCAGATGGGCTGGATGAGAGGACGGAGCAGGTAGTTGTAAGTGCAGCCCGCGGCCTACCTGTGTGGGGCAGCGCGGCGGGCGAGCCCTCCTGGCGGGGGCGGCGCACCAGCAGCGTGGCGGTGGCGGCGGCGCCGTCGCGGCCGGGGCTGGGCGGGGGCGGCGCCCCCACCCCCACCCCCGCGCTGCCGCGCGCCGGGCTGGGCGGGCAGGGGGCGGGCTCCAGCGGCAGCGGCAGCGGGGGCGGCGGCGCGGGGGCGGGCGCGGGCGGCGGGACCTGGGGCTTGGCCGGCCCCTTACTGCTGTCACCAGTAAGAGGCCCAGTATGGACGTTTTTTGGACACGACTGCATGGGGCACGGGCAGGTCGGGTACTCTGCACAGCCCAAGACACCGGTCCTCTGCTCACTCCTCCGTCCACACTGACCGTCAACCTTCCGCCACCAGCCAGCCGAGCAGTGCCTTCGTCCGCAGCTGTCTACTTCTACAGTTACGTCTCCCAAAAGTGCATGCAAGTTGGCCTTCTAAAATGAGGACACGCTGATCATTGATTCACATCACCAGTACCCTCCACAGGGACAGCTGTTCTACCTGTCGAAGAACTTACCTTACCTGTTCATCTACATCTAAATACATACTCCGCAATTCACCGTAAGGTGCGTGGCGAAGGGTACACTGTACCACTACTAGGCATTTCCTTTCCTATTCCACTCCCAAATTGAACGATAGAACGAGGAAAAAAAGAATGCCTATATGCCTCCGTACGTGTCCTAATTTCTCTTGTCTTGTCTCTGTGATCACCACGCGGAATGTAAGTAGGTGGCAGTAAGATCGTACTACACTCAGCTTCAAATTCCGGCCCTCTAAATTACCTCAACAGAAATACACGAAAAGAAAGTCGTCTTTCCTCCAGCGATCCCCTATTGAGTTGCCGAAGCATTTCCGTGACACACGCGCATTGGTCGAACCTTCCAGTACCAAATCTAGCTGCTCGCCTCTGAACTGCCTCGATGTCTTCCTTTAAACTGATCTGCTGCGAGTCCCAAACACTTGAGCAATACTTCAGATGTGGTCGTACAAGCGTTTTATACGCGGTCTCCTTTACAGGTGAAGTACATCTTCCCAAAATCTCCCAATAAACCGAAGTCGGCGGTCCGTCTTACAACTGTTCCACTTCATATCGCTCTGCATTGTTATGCGTAGATATTTCAACGACGCGACAGCATCAAGAAACTCACTGTATTCTAACATTATGTGATTGTTTTTCCTACTCATGCGCATCACCTCACATTTTTCTACGTTCAGAGCTAGTTCTCACCAACTAGAAATTTTGTCTAAGTCAACCTGTATGCTATTACAGTCAGTTACAGACGACACCCTCCCATACACCACAGCATCGTCAGCAAACAGCCGCATATTACAACTTACTCTCTCCAGATTATTTATATAGATAGAAAATAATAGCGGTCCTATCAAACTCCCCTGGGGCACGCCTGACGATACACTAGTCTCCGATGAACACTCGCCGTCGAGAACGACGTACTGCGTTCTATTACTTAGGAAGTCTTCCAGCCAGTCACAAATCTGTGAAACTATTCCGTAAGCTCGTATCTTCGATAGCAGTGTGCAGTGTGGCACTGCGTCGAACGCCTTTTCGAAGTCGAGCAAAACACAATCCGCCTGTTGCCCTTCATCCATGGCTCGCAAGATGTCATACGAGAAAAGGGCAAGCTGAGTGTCACATTAACGATGTTTCCTAAACCCTTGCTGATTCATAGAAAGAAGCTTTTCCGTTTCCCCTTCATTGCTATCCCAGCCCCCTTGAATCACTACTGCTGCACCAGTGTGGCCTAAATTGTGAACGAAACCTCAAATACCACATATAGCAACGGCCTCTGTGCAAACTGGGCCTACTTCTTTCGGCAGTAGTGGTCACATATGAACATCTACACCCAGATAGTTGTCCAGTCCATGTCAATGAAAACGCCTATTACCTGTGGGGTGAGCACACTCAACAGTGTTATCTGGGAATAAATTGTTAACCACAGAAGTGTAGCCTTACGTCTAACATGTGATATATAGTAATCACTCACCAAATACCAGCTCCAATGTGAGTCTATCAGGGTTGATAGTTTACAATAAACAGTGATCCTACAGCACCTATACGAAGCATCTGACAGTTTCTGAAAATCTGCAGGTCTGTTTACACCACTGTCCAAATGAATTCCTGCAGTCCTCAATCAAGTCCTAAAGCTTCATGATATAAACTGGCTACTTTGTCTTACTCTGTCAGCAGCACCATTGGAAGCGACATGGAGGTCGAGGGACCAGCTTACTACTGTCTTAGAAGCGATACATGCAGTTTAGCCGTTACTTCTCATTCTAGTAACTCCTCCATTGGCATCACTAGGTTAAGTTCCTTCCTACCTACGAGAAACTTTAGCAATATTTCACCTCAGTAAGGCAGTCGGTTACATTGACTGTTCAGTGATGGAGGTGTACCCCAGTAGTGGATCTAGAATTTTGGTTTGGGAGGGGAATGATCCAGTTGAAGATTTATCAAGGCAGAAAAACCCAAGTGAGGTCTTCTTTGAAAGGGGTGACTTCAGCCACTTTCTCTCCCCCTTCCCCCACTTAATCTGATACTAGCTGAGGCATTATTCGTCTTTAAGCCGGATTGTAGTTGGCCTCCATACTACACAATCTTCTCGTGATCTTTTCATAATATGTACAGAATCATTACAGCCAAACATTTTTCCACACATGTGTATCAAAATCATATGAGAGTCATGTTCCTTGTTCCAGTCAATACGTAATTCCTGCATATAAGCGTTTTTCCATTACTGAGTCGTATTAATGACATTCGACAGGCTACTAATACCGTGAGGGTACTCGTGTCCCACTGCGGACCGCAGTCAGCTGCTGTGGACGAGAGCATGACACCGAACGTTGGCACAGCGACAGCTATTTTTTTTTTGTTTTTCGTGGGGCAGAGTCCATCGAACGGAATTTCATCTACATCTACATCTACATCTACATCTACATCTACATCGATACTCTGCAAATCACATTTAAGTGCCTGGCAGAGGGTTCATTAACCACCTTCATAACTTTTCTCTACCGTTCCATTCTCTAATAGCGCGCGGGAAGAAAGAACACCTAAATCGTTCCGTTTTCGATCTGATTTCTCTTATTTTATTGGGATGGTCATGTCTCCCTAAGTAGGTGGGTGCTAGCAAAATATTTTCACATTCAGAACTAAAAGTCGGTGATTGAAACTTCGCAAACAGATCACGCCGCAATGAATAACGTCTTTCTTTTAATGATTTCCACCCCAATTCGTGCAACATTTCCGTGACGCTTTCCCCCCCGTAACGTGATAAAACAAAACGAGCTGCCCTTCTCTGAACCTTCTCAATATCTTCCGTCAGTCCCACCTGGTGAGGGTCCCACAAGGGGCAACAGTACTCCAAGAGAGGACGCACAAGTGTGATGTAGGCAGTCTCTTTGGTGGAGCTGGTGCATCGTCTAAGCGTTCTGCCAATGAAACGTAACCTTTGGTTCGCCTTCCCCACAATATTTTCTATGTGTTCTCTCCAGTCAAGGTTGTTCTTAATTGTAACTCCTAGGTATTTGGTAGAATTTACGACCTTAAGGTTTGACTGATTTATCGCGTAATTGAAGTTCAGCGGATTTCTTTTAGTGGTCATGTGTATTACTTCACACTTTTCTTTATTTAGTGTCAATTGCCAATTTTCGCACCGTGTAGAAATTTTGTCTAAATCGCTTTGCAGTTGATTTTGATCCTCTGTTGACTTCACTAACCGATAAACGACAGCATCATCCGCGAACAGTCTAAGGGAGCTATTCAGATTATCTCCTAAATCGTTTATAAACACGAGGAAGAGTAGGGGACCAATAACGCTTCCCTGTGGAACGCCAGATATCACTTCTGTTTTACTCGATGACTTACCGTCAATTACAACGAACTGTGTCCTTTCTGATAGGAAATCGTGAATCCAATCGCACAATTGGGGAGATATTCCATAAGCACGCAATTTCATTAGAAGCCGCTTGTGGGGTACAGTATCAAAAGCCTTCCGGAAATCCAGAAATATGGAATCGATTTGAGATCCCTTGTCGATGGCACTTAACACTTCATGTGAATAAAGGGCAAGCTGTGTTTCGCAAGAGCGATACTTTCTGAATCCGTGCTGACTATTGGTTAATAGGTCGTTCTCTTCGAGGTAGTACATAATATTCGAACAAAGTATATGTTCCAAAATCCTACTGCAAATCGACGTCAATGAGATAGGCCTGTAATTTTGGGGATCACTCCTATTGCCTTTCTTGAATATTGGAGTAATTTGGGCAACTTTCCAGTCTTTGGGTACGGATCTTTCGCTGAGTGATCGGTTGTAAATTATAGCTAAGTACGGAGCTATTTCATCAGCATACTCTGAGAGGAATCTAGTTGGTATACAATCTGGCCCGGAAGATTTATTTTTGTTTAGTGACTTAAGTTGTTTTACTACTCCAGGAACATCTACTTCTAAGTTTCGCATGCTGGCAGCTGTTCTTGGATTTAATACTGGAGTGTTCACTTCGTCTTCTTTGGTGAAAGAATTTCGGAAAGCTGTGTTTAGTAATTCTGCCTTAGCAGTACTGTCGTCGGTAGTATTACCATTGCTATCGCGTAGTGAAGGTATTGTTTGTGTTTTGCCGCTAGTGTACTTCACATATGACCAGAATTTCTTTGGATTTTCTGCAAGATTACGAGACAGGATTTCGTTGTGGAAACAACTATAAGATTCTCGCATTGAAGTCCGCGCTAGGTTGCGAGTTTCAGTAAAAGACTGCCAGTCTTGCGGATTCTGTGTCTTTTTAAATTTTGCATGCGTTTTTCTTTGTTTCTGCAACAGTGATCTGACCTGTTTTGTGTACCACGGGGGGTCAGCCCCCTCTTTTATTAATTTATTTGGTATAAATCTCTCGATTGCTACTGATATTATGTCTTTGAATGTAAGCCACAACTGATCTACACTCGCTTTTTTAGTTTTGAAGGACTGGAGACTATCACTCAGGAAAGCGTGAAGCGAATTTTTATCTGCTTTATTGAATAGATATATTTTTCGTTTATTTTTGGTGCATTTGGGAATTTCGATATTCAGTCTCGCTACTACAACTCGATGTTCGCTAATCCCTGTATCTGTTTTGATGCTCTTTACTATCTCGGGATTATTTGTTGCTAGGAGATCAAGAGTATTTTCGCAACCACGTACTATTCTAGTGGGTTCATGAACTAACTGTTCGAAGTAGTTCTCAGAAAAAGCATTCAGAACTAGTTCGGACGATGTTTTATATTTGCCCCCGGTTTTGAATACGTAATTATGCCAACATATCGAGGGTAAATTAAAGTCGCCACCGATTATAACAGTATGCTTCGGATACCTATTTGAAATATGATTCAAGCTTTCTTTGAACATTTCTGCAACCGCATCGTCTGAGTCAGGGGGCCGATAAAATGATCCAATTATTAATTTATTTCGGTGGTCAGGTATAACCTCTACCCAGACCAATTCACAGGAAGTATCTGCCTCAATTTCGTTGCAGGATAAACCGTTTGTAACAGCAATAAACACGCCACCCCCTGTTTTATTTATTCTATCCTTCCTGAAGACCATTTGGCCCTTTGAAAAAATTTCGGCCGAATTTATCTCAGGCGTCAGCCAGCTTTCAGAACCTATAACGATTTGTGCCTCAGTACTTTCTATCAGCGCTTGGAGCTCAGGAATTTTCCCAACACAGCTACGACAATTTACAACTGTTACACCAATGGTTTTTATGTCTACTTTCTTCCCGTGTCTGACCTGCCCCCTTTGAGACTGAAACCCATTTTGTGTATTCCCGAGGCCATCTAACCTAAAAAACCGCCCAGTCCACGCCACACAGCCCCCGCTACCCGTGTAGCCGCTTCCTGAGTGTAGTGGACTCCTGACCTATTTAGCGTTCCCTTATGTTGTTGATGTTGTGGTTGTTGTTGTTGTTGTGGTTGTGGTCTTCAGTCTGGACAGTGGTTCGATACAGCTCTCCGTCCTACTCTTCACTGAGCAAGCTGCTTCATCTCATAAGAAAGCAATCCACATCCATTTGAATCTGCTTAGTGTATTCGTCTCTTGACGATTTTTACCCCACACATTTCCCTCCAATGCTCCTCGATGTCTAAGAATGTGTCTTACCAATTGATCCCTTCTTTTAGTCAAGATATACCAAAAATTCTTCTTCTCCGCAATTCTTTCCTGTACTTCCTCATTATTTACGTGATCTACTCACCTAATCCTCAGCATTCGTCTGTAGCACCACATTCCGCAAGGTCCTATCCTCTTCTTGTCTCATTTATCGTCCACGTTTCACTCCCGAACAAGGCAACACCACATACAAATGCCTTCAAAAACACTTTCTTACACTTAATATTTGATGTTAACAAATTCCTCTTTTCCACAAAGGCTTTTCTTCCCACTGCCTTTCTGAATTTTATATCCTATGTACTGCGATCATCATATGTTATTTCACTGCCCAAGTAACAAAACTCGTCTACCACCTTCATTGTTTCATTACCAAAATCAACTTCCTTCACCATCGCCTGATTTTCTTAGACTGCATTCCATTACCCTTATTTTGCTCTTGGTACGTTCACCTTATACGCTCCTTTCAACACATTGTCCATTCCGTTCAATTACGCTTCCAGGTCCTTTGCTGTCTCTGACAGAATTAGGATGTCATCAGCAAAACACAATGTTTTTATTTCTTCACCCTCAACTTCAATTCCTCCGCCAAATGTCTTCCTGCTTTCTTTCATAGATTGCTCAGTGTACAAATCGAATAACATTGGAGAAAGGCTACAACCATGATTATTCCGTACCCAACATTGCGTCGCTTTCATGCCCTTCGACTCCAATAACTGCTCTCTGGTTTCTGTACTAGTTGTAAATTACATTACATTCCCTATATTTCATCTCTACTGACATCAGAATTTTGAAAGCGAGTATCCCAGTCAATAATGTCAAAAGCCTTCTGCTAAAAGCGTAGGTCTGCCTTTCCTTAACGTTTCTTCCAAGATAAGTCGTAAAGAAACATCTCTCCTAAATCCAGGCCAGCTTCTACCAGTATGTGCCTGCTTTCTTTGGTACGGGTATTAATAAATTTTTCTTAAAGTCTGAGGGTTTTCGCCTGTCTCATATATCTTACACACCAGGTGGGTCTCCCAACGACTTCCGTAGCTGTGACGCAATGTCGTCTACTCCGGGAGCCTTGTTTTACTTAGGTCTTTCAGTGGGGACCTGGGAGGCCAAGCATGACGAAAGTGGCGGCTGAGCACACGATCACCACCAAACGACGCGCCCAAGAGATCTTTCACGCGTCGCGTCTAACAATACGTTTTTTTTTTTTCTTTTTGTTCTAATAAAACCCCATGTCATTCCAAGCATGTCTATCGCTTTTTACCTCTCTATCTACATTATTCCGTGATTTATGAAGTCTTCAAATTTATACTGACTTTTTGAACACCCGGTAGTTAAAATGTAAAACTATAACACCATAAAAAGTTAGCGTGTTAGTAATGTTGTGGGCCTTTTCCTTTAACATCGATAATTCTGCAAGTTTAATCTCTCATTTTGGGGGTGTTTCTCAGTGTAATGGTGGGCTATCATAAAGATCCGTAACACAACTGCTTCAAGACACTGCACGGCTGACCACTGGCGGAAGCATACGCTACCTTACGTGTTACACGACAGATGCCGTAGCGACATTTCAGTCTAAGCAGTATGAAACTTTTTCTAGCACTCTACACGGTGATACACAACCGATGAAAGCAGTAAGCATGCGAAACACTGGACCTGAACCATGCGTGTAACTACACACAAGTAGCGAGCATGCACAGAAAGCGATGCTAACACCACACACAAGTACTGCGACAGAAGGGTAAGCAAGCAATTAGATGTCACGACATGGTCTAGAATAGCTGCATTATGTCCCCATGCTGACTCAAGAACGTGCACACTACAATCCCACAAACATGCATTACTGTCTAAGACTATCCAAGCTGTCGGAGAGAGGTACAAGTAGCACATATAGTTAAGATTCTTAAAGAGAAACTGTAACAATAAGAGAAAGGGACTACTACAAATGAATAGTACCAATAGGAGAAAGGAACGACCAAAAATGAATCCTTGAGAACAGATGGTGAGCCGTGCCTTAATAATTGAGAAGAACAACTACGTCTTACAGATTGTACACGCGGACAATAATGAAAAAATCTTACATTTGTTTCGATATTGCCCGGTTGCAAATCGACATTTTCTAGGCTGAAAAGACACTTTTGGCTCACTTTAGGTTACGGATGTAACACTAAAAGTGGGCCTTTGCGATCGTCTTTTGACAGCTCGAAATTTAAATGAAAATAACGGCTTAACCATTCATCTGACACGAAAATGGAGTAACCGAATTTGTAGAGAAGAAAATTCTCTACAACTTTGCTCTCTTATGTTTTTTTCATATTTCGTATCGTTTTAGAGATATTTCCAAAAATAACGGCGATTTGACACCGTCCATTGATTTTACGAAAACAAGCTGTTCGCAGATGTCACGTGACATTCCTCGCCCAGAACTCTCTCTGGCATACACCATTTTGCGTTGCGTATTTGATGATTTTCTGATTATAAATTACACGTTCTTATTTCAAAGCAACGGCGCACTGAAGAATTAAGATAAATACGTCGTTCTTCGTACGATAAAGGATAATCTAGTGTCTAAAATGCCTTATTAGCATCAGTTAACAACTGCAATCAATAGTACGAAAATAAAGAACGAATTTCATAATTGTTCTCTTTAGTGTAGTGGGCAGCGCGTTGGATTGTAATGCACATGGTCAGTGGTTAGAAACCCGCCACTACCAAAATTTTTTGTCCCTTTTTCCTAAAAGAGTTACGTGTTGGGTGCATAGATATTATCACAATAGTAGAGTCGTAATTATGTCACCATAATTTTTTATTATTTACATTATTATTTTTGTCCGAAATGTTTGCAAAAATTATAAAACTACAAATCTAAAGTGGGCCGTAAAACAAGTCAGTGCGATTTTTTATACCAATTTGGATGCCCTTTACGCGAGGTTCCCATTCCCTAAGGACCTTTTCTAGGTCAATATTGAAAAGGATTGGGGATATTATTATTAACATTAATACTTCCACATGCGTGGTCCAATTGTTCTTTTTATTCTTCCGACTGAGTATACTCTACAGGTTTGCTACTTTCAAATATACGACGTAAAAGCAAACTGCCTATAACACACTGTTTCAAAATCCTAGTAGTCCTTTTATATACCAGAAAAATGTTTCTGCATATAACACTCATCAACGTACTACAGAAAAGAAAAAGGAACATGAACAGGGCTTGAACAAAGGACCTAGGTATAACTAATGTTCTATGAACTTGACCACAGGAGCTCGAAGAGACATGCTCTCACAAGTACGCTTTTTCTCTATTCCGTAGGTCAGGGGTTACTGATTATAATAGTTTATGCACATTCTCCTGGACGGCTGCACATAGCACGAATTATATCCGAGTTTTGGTGTATACTCAATCGTTATACAACGTTTGGTACCAATATAACAGCCCGACACCTGGAGGTTTGGGTTTTAGAGCGCTCGGCCATTCCACTGCGGCTGCAGGAATGCAGGTCGTATGCGTCTGTAGTCGTCGACGAAAACGCTTGCCGCGGAGTTCCACCTGATGTCGTTGCTTCCTTCAGAGTGTTGCTGGCTTCTGTGTGGTCAGCATCTACATCTACATACATTCTCCGCAATTCACCGTAAGATGCGTGGCAGAGGGTACACTGGACCACTACTAGGCATTTTCTTTCCTATTCCACTCCCAAACAGAACGAGGAAAAAAAGAATGCCTGTATGCCTCCGTACGATCCCTAATTTCTCTTATCTTGTCTTTGTGATCTTTACGCGAAATGTAAGTAGCCAGCAGCAAGATCGTACTACACTCAGCTTCAAATTCCGGCCCTCTAAATTTCCTCAACAGAAATTCACAAAAAGAACGTCATCTTTCCTCCAGCGATCCCCAATTGAGTTGTCGGAACATTTCCGTAACACTCGCGCATTGGTCGAACCTACCGGTAACAAATCTAGCTGCTCGCCTCTGAACTGCCTCTATGTCTTCATTTAAACTGATCTGCTGCGGGTCCGAAACACTCGAGGAATACTCGAGACGTGGCCGTACAAGTGTTTTATACGCGGTCTCCTTTACAGATGAAGTACATCTTCCAAAATTCTCCCAATAAACCGAAGTCAGCTGTCTTCCTTACTCACAAGTGACCTTAGATGTTCGTTCCATTTCATATCGCTCTGCAATGTTACTCCTAGATATTTGAACTACGCGACAGCATCAAGAAGCTCACTACTAATGCTGTATTCGAACATTATGGGGTTGTTTTTCCTACTCATGCGCATCACCTTACATTTTTCTACATTGAGCTAGCTGCCATTCTTCGCACCAACTAGAAATTTTGTCTAAGTCATCCTGTATGCTATTACAGTCAGTTAAAGACGACACCTTTCCATACACCACAGTATCATCGGCAAAAAGCCGCAAATTACAACTTACTCTGTCCATCAGATCCATATAGATAAAAAATAATAGCGGTCCTATCACACTCCCCTGGGGCACGTCTGACGATACACTGGTCTCTGATGAACGCTCGCCGTCGACAACAACGTACTGCGTTCTATTACTTAGGAAGTCTTCCAGCCAGTCACAAATCTGTGAACCTATTCCATAAGCTCGTATCTTCGTATCGTATTTGACGTTAAGCATGTAAACCCGTCGTGTAAAATTTCTATTGCCTGTTGATAAGGCAACCCCCAGCTGGAGTGTATTGGGCAGTTTATTGGTTCAGACGACTACACGGAGCGAGCCGCCGCAGGCAATATCTGATCTCGGCGCTGGCGACTTGTGCGCCTCTTAACGCGCAACGTAACTTGGCGCGCCCACAAGCTGCGGCCTATTCTTCCGCGGCCGGATTAGGGGCCACCTGTTGCCGGCCCTCGCGGCGCATTAGCACATAAATTACTCGCCTTATTTACAGCTCCAACACCCACTCCAGGCGCGCTCGCTTCCGCGCGTTCTCGAATACTCGGCCTCCCGCTTCTGGCGTACGCTTGCGAAGCTGCAGTTAGCACCTGCTTCTCGTCCGGTTTAGGTCGCACCGTCAGTGTCTCACGTCTGTAGTAGAGGCGGGTCGTTCGCGAACGAACTTTCCCACAGAAATGAACTGAAGAACTAATGAACTACATACGAGGAACGGTAGTTCACCATTCACTTAGGTGCTCCTAGCTGGGCCCATTCAGCATGAGTCCGACGCACTGTCGCTCCAGTCGGAAACGGTTTCAGAGACTTTCAGTTCCACGAACTGTCAGTCCTGGTTGGGAACGGTTGCAGTTACTTCTACTTGCAGAAATTGTCGGTCCCGGTCCGGAACGGTTAGAGCGACTTTCAGTTCCAGGAACTGTCGGTACCGGTCCGGAACGGTTAGGACGAGTTGCAGTTCTGCGGACTGTTAGGGCGACGTTCAGTTCCAAGAACTGTCCATAGCGGTCCGAAATGGTGACATTCAGTTCCAGAATCTGTCGGTCCCGTTCTGGAACGGTTTCGGCGACTTTCACTTCCAGGAACTATAGGTCTCGGCCCGGAACGGTTTCGGCGACTTTCAGTTCCAAGAACTGTCGGTCCCGGTCCGGAACAGTTACGGTGAGGATTTATCGATCCGCATCCAGAACGCTTGAGGCGATTTTCAGTTCCAGGAACTGTCGGTCCTGTTACAGAATGGTTGCAGCGCCTTTCAGTTCCAGAAACTGTCAGTTCCAGTCCGGAACGGTTTCGCCAACTTTCAGTTTCAGGAACTTTTGGTCCCGGTCGGGAACAGATACGGTGACTTCCTGTTTGAGGAATTATCGATCCGAATCCAGAATGATTGAGGCTTCTAATCCAGGAACTGCAGCGTGGCCGTTCCCATTCCAGTTCCAGGCAGACCGTGCAACCGGTCCTGTTCCGGTCATTCTGTATCAGTTCCACAGTTCCAGCTCACTGTTCTTCCGTTTTGTTCACCGAGGTCGTCCATTCTGATGGTGTTTCAGACTCGATTTTAACCTTGAGCTACTGTTTCTTCGTGTACTCTGTTCAGCGTTCATCACTAATAAGTTACATTTTACAGTTATTTTATTATTTTGTAACTTAACACGGATAAAATTGCGTTCTGTGTAACTCATACGTTTAACAGGTATCATAAAGGCCAATGTGCTACTTTCTTCGTAACTTTTATCAATGGCAGAAAACTAATTCTCGCGAGGTTTTTTATTATTACTATTACTCGTACATTTTTAGATGTCATGTGCGTCACTTAATATTTGGTTCCGCTCATGACTTTTAATAATTCCCCTAAAATGTAGTGTAAGAGGGTTCAAATAAGTACATTTTCCCTCCCCCCCCCCCTAGCCAGTACGTGACACTTAGATGGCCACAATTTTTAAGTTTCTTGTGCTACCTACTTGATAGGTTTTCTGCGTAAAACTTTTACATATTAGTTGTCTGTTATATCGGCTGCAATATCATCGTATTTACTTGTTATCTCAGAAATTATTATTTTTTATTTATTTCTCTTCTTTATCAACTACTCAGTCTGTATCTGCTTTATCTGTTATTGGATACAAACAAAGGTCAACGAGTAGAAAGAAACGGTTCCCACAAGGAACGATCACCATTAATTAGTTCCCAAAACTAAACTAGTTTGCCCATCTCTAAGTCTGTAGTGGTCAACACGTACTAGAGCACTCTGAAAAGCGGTACATCCAATTCTTTTTCCACTCTTAGGAACATCACCCAACGTATTTAATCAATATTACAAAATACAGTCTTGATCTCAGAAATTAATAGTTTCTATTTGCTGATGTAGGTCATCTTCGGAATTACAAGTAGCCCATGTGTCCAGTGCTGCACTCGGCTGGGCTGGGCTGTCCTGGGCTGTTCTGCTGCCAGCAGGTAACTGTTCAAGTGCCTAGTGCAGCACTGGCCACATGGGCTACTTGTAATTCCGAAGATGACCTACATCAGGTCGAAACCGATTAATTGAAACTATTAATTTCTGAGATCAAGATTGTATTTTGTAATATTGATTAAATACGTTGGGTGATGTTCCGAAGAGTGAAAAAAAATTGGATGTACCGCTTTTCAGGGTGCTCTAGTACGTGTTGACCACTACAGACTTAAAGATGGGCAAACTATTTAGTTTTGGGAACTAATTAACTGGTGATCGTTTCTTGTGGGAACCATTTCTTTCTAGACTGAGTAGTTGATTTAGAAAATAAATAAATAAATAAATAACAATTTCTGAGATCACAAGTAAATACGATAGTATTTCAGCCGATATAACGGACAACTAATATTTAAAAGTTTTACACAGAAAACCTAACAAGTAGGTAACACAAGAAACTTAAAAATCGTGGCCATCTAAGTGTCACGTATCGGCTAGGGAGGAAACGGAAAAATGTACTTATTTGAACACACTTACACTACATTTTAGGCGAATTATTAAAAGTCATGAGAGAAACCAAATATTAAGTGACCCAGATGAAATCTAAAAATGTTATATTGTAATATTGATCATACCAAATAGATCGCTGTTTTTCTCTTCTGACAATGTTGCCAAAATTAATGAGTATTTAGTTAAGACCAGACGATAACAACATTGAGTGTCGAAACCGGTAGTCTATCATAAAATTAAAATTTTGCGATCTTGGCATTTTTTCACTATATTACTACAAGACGATTGCTCCCTACGATGAGCATGTTAAACAGCACCCCGTGGGCTACGGTCAAGGTCATAGCTAGGCGTGTGAGAGAGAGACAGACAGTAAGCAGAAACAGGGTGTCCAGAAAAGGGCTCCCTGATGTCAAAATTAAATATCTCGAAAACAAAGATCGACAGAGGAATGCAGTAAACGGTATGTTTATTGTGAAAGCTGTAAGAAGTTTACACAGCAGTTTGAAATAATAGTTACAAAAGCTGCTAACAGATGGCGCTGTACGCTGTACAGCTCATATCAGCATACATAAGTGAAATAATCGTATGAAAAAATTCTTTGCAAGCAATCACATCACAATGTTTTTGAATGTTCACCATTGGCACTACAGAGGTGGCGCAAACGAAGAATGAAATTCGCCATGACATTTCGTAGTGTCTCAACCGAAATGGATTCACATGCCACAGAGATCGCCGATTGAAGCTCGTCCAGCGTGGCGGGATGCTTCGTGTTGACCATGTCTTTCACTGTGCCTCTTAAAAGAAGTCACAGGGAGTCAAATTCGGCAAATATGGAGGCCAATCCATGCCTGCACCAGTAAATTTGGGATATTCCAAAGCAATGACTCGATTCCAGAAGTATTCCTCAAGAAAACGAAACACTTGTTCGGTCCGATGTGGTCGGGCTCCATCTTGCATAAACCATCATCTAACGCTTGCTGTATGGCGACAAATTGTTCCAAAATTGCAACGTAACGTGCACCAGTGACCGTTTCTCGAATGAAAAAAGGGCCAATAATGTCTCTGCTGAATAATGCAGTCCACACAGTAACTTTAGGAGAGTACATGGGTTTCGCTTCACACCAATATGGCTTTTCGGAACCCCAAAATCGCCAGTTCTGCTTATTCACTTATCCACTGAGGTGGAAGTGTGCTTGATCTGTCAACCAGATGCAGTCAACCTAAAATCGTTCACCATCAATTATTGTGAGCATCTGATTAGCAAAGGCAACCCTTTGTTGCACATCTCGTACGCGTATGGCCTGGTGCGTTTGAATTTTTAATGGAAACATGTGTAGGCTCTTTCTCAGTATTTTCCGCGTGCTTGAACGCTTCAAACCAGTCTCAGGTGCAATTCTACGGACGGATGAAAATGGATTTTGCATAATAATTCCAGAAACTGTGGCGATATTTTCAGGCGTAACTGCGGTTTGCTTGCGGCCAACATGCCCCACTAAATCATCAGCTACGCTGGCTGTTCGTTGAAATTTTGCGAAGAGCGTACGAATGGTTTTCGCATCGGGTACTTTTGGAATATTAAATCGTGCTTGAAAACATTGCCTTGTCACCGTAGGACTCTCTTCTAACCTGTGGTACTCGAGCACCAGAAAAACGCGTTGTTCAATGGAGTACATGGTTTTAATCTCTTCCTTCGGACCGCTAACCTCCTTTCACGTTTCAATAGTGGAACTGATCGCTCTGGGCTTCGGATCTCTCTTTATACTGGGCATTACGTATGGCGATTACAGCGCCATCTGTTAACAGCTTTTGTAACTATTATTTCAAACCGAACAAATGTTTCGCTTTCTTGAGGAATACTTCGGGAATCGAGTCATTGCTTTGGAATATCCCAAATTTACTGGATTGGCCTCCGTATTCGCCGGATTTGCCTCCCTGTGACTTTTTTTTTTTGTGGGGCACAGTGAAAGACATGGTCTACCCGAAGCATCCCGCCACGCTGGACGAGCTTGAATCGGCGAGCTCTGTGGCATGTGAATCCATTTCGGTTGAGGCACTACGAAATGTGATGGCGAATTTCATTTTTCGTTTGCGCCACATCTGTAGTGCCAATGGTGAACATTTTGAAAACATTGTGATGTGATCGTTTGCAAAGAGTGTTTTCATACATTTAGTTCACTTATGTATGCTGATATGAGCTGTACAGCGTACAGCGCCATCTGTTAGCAGGTTTTGTAACTATTATTTCAAACTGCTGTGTAAACTTCTTACAGCTTTCACAATAAACATACCGTTTACTGCAATCTTCTATCGATCTTTGTTTCCGAGATATTTAATTTTGAAATCAGGGAGTCCTTTTCTGGACACCCTGTAAGCAGGTAAGGATAGCCGGTACAGTAGCAGGCGGCATGCAGTACAGTGGTGAGCGGACTTACCTATGTAGGCGAGGCTGCGGGTGGGGGAGTGCGTATAGCAGCCCGGGGGCGGCGGGGGCGGCCCTCCCGGCGGCTGGGCGTACCCGTAGTAGGCGGCCGGGGGCGGCGGGGGCGGCGGGTACGCGTCCACGACGGCGGCGGGCGGCGGCGGCCCGGAGGCGGAGCCCGACGAGCCGGCGCTGGCGTACGCCTCGTGCAGGGGGGCGGCGTACGACCCGCCCCCGGAGGCGGCGCCCGACCCGCCGGAGGCGGAGGACGACGACCCCAGCGGCACCACCTGGCCGGCGGCGCCGCCCGAGCCGGACCCCGAGCCGGAGGCGGACACGGAGGCTGCCGACGAGCTGCCGGACGCGGGGGCGGGCGGGTCGTAGCCGGGGGCGGCGGGCGCGGGGGCGGGCAGGTAGCCGCGGTGGTAGCGCTGCGCCACGGCGGCGGCCGCGGCCGCGGCGGCCACCGGGGGCGGCACCGCCACCGGGGGCGGCGGCGGCGTCGAGTAGGCCGAGCCCTTGTGGTGGAAGTAGGGCGGCGCCGGGTAGCACAGCTCCTGCGACCGACAACACAACACTCGCTGCGACAACCAGCCTACCACTTACACACGAACATATGAGGCGTAGAGGAAATGACCTTGCCAAACAAACTGGTAAAAAAAGTGAAGCAGTCAACAATCCGAAGATTGGTTTGAACACCACAGTGCTTTACTAGGTATGGTCCTGTTTGGAGGTGATATGCCGTTGCCTTCCTCCGACCTTCCAACTGACTTACCCAGCCAGTTATAGGCGGACCTACAGTATAACGTGGGTTCCGAACCACGGTGCTACTCGGTATTTTTCACATGAGCAGTACTATCAAGAGGTGAAAGAAGTGGAAAGTGACAGATAAAAATCCTAGAACCAGGCGGGGATCGAACCCGCGACCTTTGGATTTGTAGTCTGGCACTCTACCATTGTGCAACCGAGGCGCGTACACTTGCCCAATACCACAGAGTAGCTATACAGAGAAGCAGCCCCCCATAAACCACTGTCCTACACTCACCTCATAGTTAGACTAATCAGCAACCTCCTCCAAAACCGCAGGTTTTTTGTTGAATTTCAAGGACAATGCAGTCGCTGGAATGTGCAGAAAAATGGTTTACCTCAGGGAAGTGCCTTGACTCCACTTCTCTTTAACATCTATCCCAACAACCAGCCATCTACCCTAGGCACGAGGAAATTTCTATACACTGCTACGCAGAATATTTGCTTTGAAATTGTGGAAAGAAATCTGACAAGTGCACTTAGAACACTGTCAAGTTGCTACAGTCAGAACCAACTCAGACCAAACCCTTCGAAGACACAAGTGTGCCTTTCACTTAAGGAACAGGGAAGCTAATCGTGAGCTACATATAGAATGGTCAGGTATCCAATTGCAGCATTATCACACCCTAAATACTGGGGTCTCACTCTCGATAGATCTCTGAGATTCAAAACTCACTGCAAGAATACCAAAACGAAAATCTCCACACGAAATAACCTAATTGGCAAACTAGCGGGGACACAGTGGGGCTCACATCGACAGACTATCCGCTCTTCTGCAGTGGCACTGTGCTTTTCTACTGCCGGGTATGCTTCCCCAGTCTGGTACAGGTCATCTCACGCCAGACAAGTAGACACTGCTCTCAATGAAACCTGCAGGTTGATCACTGGTTGTTTAAAATCTACTCCAACAGAGAAGCTTTACTATCTGGCTAGAATAGCACCACCAAGTGTACGCAGAGAAGTGGCTGCCAACAAGGAGAGACTGAAAGTGGAAGTGAACAGTGCCCACCCACTGCACGGACATAATCCACCACGGCAACGGCTGAGCTCGCGAAAGAACTTCCTAAGGACATCTGAGAAACTCACCGTTTCACCAGAGAAGGCAGGGCTGTAGTTATGGAAGAAGACGACGCCTCACCTTCATGGATGGATGCCTGAAGCCGAAGAACACCTGGACACAATGAAAACTGGCTCGTGTGGAAAGCTTTGAACAGATTACGATCAGGAGTAGGACGATCCCGAGACAACTTAAAGAGATGGGGTTTCAAGACAGAAGTCACTTCCTGTGACTGTGGAGAACAATAAACCACAAGCCAAATGCTCCAGTGCCCTTTGGTCCCTACATCCTGCACAATCTCGTGCAAGCCACCCCAAACGCCTTGGAGGTTGCGAAGTATTGGGCACATGTAATAAAATTACAATTGTACCTATTTATCAATTTATGATACGTATGGCTACAGTAAATTTTTATGTTTCTGACTCGAGAATAAATATAAACCTCATAGTTCTGTGAGATGCTAGCAGATGTCAGGTGGTTCTGAACAGAACCTTACAAAATATCCCCACATATGTTTAATAATTATTAACGATTATTTTATTTCCTGAGACATATATTGTCTCATGATCAAAGATATTGACTATAAGGAGAGGCATGGAATTAAAATTGGTGCTCTGGACGAGATTCGAACCTTCTCACTACGCATACACTTTAACCATTCCGCTAACACAGCTAACATTACGGATAATGCAGCTACTTGAACTGTCTTAAAGCAGGAGGTCCCAGGTTGGAATCCCGGGCACAGCACCAATTTTAATTTAACGCTTCTTCTTACATTCAATATGTTCATGTATGGAGAGTTTACTGGCCAGCCCTTCCACCCGTCAAAGAGAACGCTATAAAAACATTATCTCCAGAATTTTTAATTAAAAAAAAAAATGCGAGGTTGGTACTTAAATTGGGGTTCGATGGTTCTTCGGGGCACAGGGAGTCAAAAAAAAAAAAACGTTACCTATCCAAATGATTCCGACGCTATAAAGTTTTTATAACTTGATTAATAAAACCACAACTAGTGTCCGTAGATTATCTATTACAAAGCCTTATCAGAATCAATTTACTGTTCTGAGTACTTGCTTCACCTTGGTTATAAACCTGTAAACAGAAAATGGCAGTCGCAATCACCGGAAGCGTCTTGAGATTCGTAAAGAACTTGAAAAGGAGCTAGGGCTATTTACAGTGAGAACAACTGATTTTTACCGTGTTTTCCTGTTTATGTATGTTTTAATCGTACGTTATTACTAATAAGCGGTACTTCAACGATTTTCAATATAAAAGGTAAAGATTAGCAAATCTATTTTACTTTATTTTATAATTATTTTGTGTGATTGCAATAATACAATATTTGCCTCTTTGAATTTTGAAATTATGATACAGACTTCGTAAGCAGCGACCTCAAAGACCATCGCATACTGATTCCAAAGAAATTCCAAACAATTAAGAATGAAGCTATTTTGCTATTTTGAATTTTGATATTTTAATATGAAATTCGTAATCAGCGCCCTCAATAACCCTTAATATACAAATTTTCCCTCATGAACTAGAGATTTTTGTTTTCTACTTTTGGCCAACTTTTGTGACAATAATGTCAACATTTTGTACTCATGTGGGCACGCTGCGCCATATATTTCATATAACGACATAGTAAGAAAGCTTGCTGTAAGAAAAAAAAATATTTATTAATTACGACAGGCCTGTTTGGGCACAATTGCCATCTTGAGGTTTATTAATCTTTACTTCGTCGTAATGTCGTTGTCTTACTTGCTGTCATGATGATTTGATCATTTTATTGCTGTTAATAGTGAACACATTATCCTTTTTATGTATAAGTCAAATTCCGATTTTTTTTTTTAATTTTTCGTGTTTTGACAGCTATTTTGACCGTCAGTCAGCGATGTTACATGGTTGCAGCTATGTTGATAGCTCAGTCAGCGATGTTACATAGTTACATCTATTTTGACAGTCAGAAATGTTACATGGTTACAGTTATGTTGACGGCACAGTCAGCGAAGTTACATTGTTACAGCTATGTTGACAGCTCAGCGATGTTAAAAATGTTCAAATGTTTGTTAAGCTTATGAGACTTAACTATGGGGTCATCAGTCCCTAAACTTACAAACTACTTATGAACTACTTACTAACTAGGACCGCACAAATATCCATGCCCGAGGGGGATTCGAACACCCGACCGTAGTGGCCGTGCTGACTGTGACTGGAGTGCCTCAGTCACCTCGGCCACCTCGGCCACCGCGGCCAGCCCAGCGATGTTACATGGTTACAGTTATGTTGACAGCTCAGTCAGTGTTGTTACATGGCAACAACTATGTTTACAGCTCAACCAGCGATGTTACATGGTAACAGCTATGTTTACAGCTTAGCCAGCGACGTTACATTGTTACATGTTGGTAGCTCAGTCAGCGATGTTACTTGGTTACAACTATGTTGACAGTCAGTCAGCGAAGTTACATTGTTACATCTATGTTGACAGCTCAGCGATGTTACATGGTTACAGTTATGTTGACAGCTCAGTCAGTGTTGTTACATGGTAACAACTATGTTTACAGCTCAACCAGCGATGTTACATGGTAACAGCTATGTTTACAGCTTAGCCAGCGATGTTACATTGTTACATGTTGGTAGCTCAGTCAGCGATGTTACTTGGTTACAGCTATGTTGACAGTAAGTCAGCCTGTCCACAGACCTGTATCCATGTAACGTCTCTGACTGAGCTGTCACCATAGACAACGACATTACTACGAAGTTAAGATTAATAAAGCTCAAGATGGCAATTGTGCTGAAACAGGCTACTCGTAATTTTTTCTTATATCATCGTCCTTCATACAGTAATCTTTGTTACAAGTTTAGTGTGACCCATACCACTGTGCGATGTGAGAGTATGAGATGATGGCAGGGCAGACTACTGACCTGGTGGTAGTGGGGGTACTGCAGGCTGGAGGCCGGGGGGCTGGGGTAGTACTGGGGCGCGTAGCCGTAGCCGAACTGCTGGCCGGGCGGCGGGGGCGGCGCCACCACTGGCTGGTAGCGGTACTGCTGCGCCATCAGCTCCCCGCCCACCACCGTCACCTCGCTGTCCGGCGACCCCTCCCTGCAACAACAGGTAGCCAATTCAATACATCCGTCTAGCATTACCAACTGCAACTTTTACACTAAAGTGGCCATTTATTTTCGTAGACATTCCAAACCAGTCGCTTTTATGATTTTTTTTTCCCCCGGCAGGAACAAACACACCAAACAAATTTGGCCCAAGTGCAATTCAAGTAAGATTATAATCACGTTTTATATAGAATGCGATCTTAATATGATACTTACTAATCTCTTATGAGATCTTTATTTGCCACTAGCTAGAAACCCGCGGCTCCGCTCTCGTGTTGGTTGATTATCATAGATAAGCTATCTTTCGGTAGTGTGCTATGAGGCTGGTTTTGAAGGAACTGAAAAATATTCCTATCAGATTGCAGTCTATACACTTACCGTTTATCCGTAAAGTAAGTAGTCTAGATGAAATCACACGTAAAAAGGCACTCGCTTCGAAGAATCCAATCACGAAATTCAACAATAATCAATGTAATAATAACACAGATCGATCACTTGATGTAATGCGCAAAACGTCAAATTGATTTTTTAAGAGACGTATTAAACGAAATTTTTTTCTTCCTGCTTTATTTACTTATTCTTATATTTCCTTATTCGCATGCTTCTCCTTACAGAGAAAGAGCTGAAGACATTGTAGCACGCATAGACTAAAGATATGGTCTGTGGCATCATGTTTCGCTGTATGTAACCTTGCTATAGAGTCGCAAACTTTATCGCTGGCCTTCAGTCCGAATTTTTTTATAATTTGACGACTTTCAACCACCGTATCTTCCACCCCCTTATAGCTATCGGCATGGAACTGCTATGGTGTACAACGGGAGACTTCGGACAACAATTACACACAGACAATTCGTTTGCGTTCTGTAGTTTTCGCTGCAGAGCGAAATATTAACACACACATACGTAGAATTTTACATACACCCATAACTTTCCATCCCAATATACTCCACCCTTTTATCACAATCAACTCTCAAGCAACAATGCAACCAATAAAACCATTTTCAAAGAGTAAATATAATTTTTAAAGAGTAATTATTGTTCCGCATATCGCCTTATATTCTTCAAATTACTAAATATCTTATCAGATGGCTACAACACCGTGCTTCAAATCTTCCTCAGGTATAAATTAGCATCTGTACAAATATTTAAGTCTCTGCGTCTTGTAGTTCGGACGTGAAAAGTGTACACCGAACAGACATTCACATTAATATGTATAGATAAATAGCTATCCGATCGCTATAAAACCGTACCTAAAGCCTTCCCCGGGTAGACATTAGTAACTGTACAAATTTTTAGCTCTTTATGTCTTGTGGTTCGGACGTGATAAACGTACACCGAACAGACATTCATGTTTATAGATATAGGAAGATAGATCGCTTATATACACTGATTTTACATTGATGACTAGTTTCGACTCGTTAAAGAGTCATTATCAAATTTGTGACAGTTAAAACATGAAACTACAGTGAATACACTGTGCCTAACTGTACAATAAATGTAGTACATTATTTAATCTAGATGTTATCCATTTCAACTACATAATATTGTAAAAAAAATTGTTCCTTTTTAAAAGGAAAATATTTGTCAAGTTCATACCATAATTGTCCAGGCATGGTAAGACAATAGTTTCTGAAACATATGTCTTACCATGGCACTACAAATATCTCGAAAGCACCGGTATTTTAATTAATTAAGTTACCAAATAATGTATCAGAAATTTTGTTCATTGTCAGGCAGGTTGATAACTCGTGCATGAGAGGGTTGAGCTACTTTATTTGGACCGTCCCGCCCCTCTCGTCCTACGACGCTCCCAAACTCTAAAACAACAACAACAACAACAACAACAACAACAACAACAACAACTACTACTACTACTACTACTACTACTACTACTACTATTATTATTATTATTATTATTATTATTATTATTATTATTATTATTATTATTATTTATACATCAGTTTCGCAGTAGAGAGAGGGCCCAATATTGTTTTGACGCCCCTGGCCTCTGACAGCTTCTAGCTTGCCACTGTCCAAATTTCAGACAAATCAGAAACTTCCACAGGTTTCGCTGTCAGCTACAGCAAGTACGTAGACGTGCCACCTTGCAACAAGACGTAGGTTACAGCCCAGTTTACACGATAATCACGCTAGTGATGAACAGATCACGATGCGCGCCATCTAGCAAGGTAAACGGGGAACTACTAGCATTTCGTGAGCGCAGACGGCGTTTCGTACTAGCTAGTACGCTTTAGCACAGATTCTAAATTTGCTAGTAGCGAAGTGGGTGCGCGTGCGCAGAAGTGATTTCGTTTTGCGGTGTTCATGTTTATGCGTGAAAATAGCCGCGTCCTTACCGAAATTGCTTCCTTTGTTGCAGTGATATATCTCGCATCAGTGGAGTGGAACAGAGCAGGAATTGTGCTTTCCATTGAGGCATACAGGGTCGCTGCAGAAAATCCTCTCTAATGTAAGAAGGTACAATGACTGTTATTCACGAAGTAAATAATAGAAAAGTGTAGATTTAAATCAATTTTGAATACGTCTTGTTGATTAACTTCGTATTTTTGAAATTGTATAATTTTTAGCAAGTCAGAAAGTCAGTTGTACATAATCTCGAAAGTGTGATGCTAAAAGCAAAGCACAATTTTGTTGACTGAGGTCCCATTATGGATTGGAAATTGAAATTGCTGTGCAGAGTTCAACAGCAATATTTGTAAGAGTCGGTACAGAAATTCTTTGTGCAAAAGCTAGGCTTTCGAAATATTCTCCTGTCGTCAGAAACCGCAATGTTATAGCGAACCTGCAAAAAATAATAATTACAGGAATTAACTGATGCATACCTTTAACAAAGCTGAAAATGTAATTCAAGTGTAAAAGTATTTCGTACCTTCAGCTTGGTGAAATTCTCTCGCTCATCGACGTATTTTTGTCCTTGGACGAACAAAAACAACTTGGTAAAACATTCAGCACTCAATAATCGCAAAAAAAAATCTGAATTCATTGATGTCCTCTGGTATGAGTTGCTTTATTATCTCAAAGCAGTACACATCTCATTCTTCGTCTCTCTCTCAACCAAGGGCACATCCAACTTCTATTTCTTCTTCACTGTAGTGTTCTAAAAAACACTGTTACAGTTCCTCCAACCGCCGACAGTGTAAGCTTCTTAAGTTGAATATTATCAGCTATGACATTTACCTAAACGTGAACAATCCACGTATACAAACAGTAATAAGCCTGCATTTTCGCACAGGCGCTGCTGTTAGTTGTTGTAAGACGTGTACACGGGAAGTTTATCGTATTAACGCAACAAAGCCTGAATGATCGCATGACGTTAGTACCGAGTTAGTACGCTTGGAGCGCTGCAACAGACAGTTATCTTTCTTGTGAACTTTCGATCGTCGTGTAAATTAGGCATAATACTCATTGATCATGATATTTTGCTCCCCCCACCCGCAAATCGGAGTCGCAGTCTTGGCAACAGCCAAAAATATAGAGTCGGGAAACTTCCGTAAGAGCCCCGTCACACACTCAGGGATGCAGGCGGGGGAGGTTTCCAGCAGTTCCGTAAGATGTCCCACGATGGCGCTGCGGTCAGAAGCAGCCCTTTAAACTGGCCAGAGCAGGCGGCAGGTAGCGGCTGCCCCCACCACCACCTCCCCTCAAACGCCAGCAAGCCGGACACAGCCGTGGCCTCGTGGCAGGCGGCACGAGCTCTCCCCTCAAACTCCCCGCGGTGGAGTAGCCGAGCGTTCTAAAGCGCCTCGCTGCGGAGCGCGCGGTTGCTCGCCGTGGAGGTTCGAGTCTTCCCTGGGGCATGGGTGTGTGTGTTTGTCCGTAGGTTAGTTTACCTAGGTTTAAGTAGTTTGTAAGCTACGGACCGATGACCACGCAGTTTGGTCCGATAGATTTACAAACATTTTTTCAGCCTCCCCTCCACTTTACCCTCTGATGTGCGAGAGGCGGGTAAGCTTAGTGACACGCTAGGCAAGCGTCGGCCTGACGTCATCAAGAGCTGAATGCGATCCATCGACCTGTCGACACGAGTCCTTATTTCGACACGCAGAAAGTGTCTCCGGCCAATGAGAACTCGCTAGCTGTCAGCCATTGAGCTACGCCATAATACTGACAAACAGATGTAGCGATGCCAACGTACGACGATGTTTTAAGTATGCTGTTTACATTTGCAAAAGAAATTAAATTTATCCCCTTAGGATCATTGTTAACCACATACCATATAATCGTGACATATTCAGAAATGAACTACCAAATATTGGTGACTAGTATTTATTTATTTATTCCTGACATTTTTCAGGTAAATATTCATTTGTGTAAGGTCTGTATGTCTGTAAAATCACTTGGAAATACAATTAGTAGTAAAGACGTAATAGATTACAACTTGGTGCGTGATGGGCCGGTTTTCCATGTACATTACCGTTTATCTGCTCATATCTAATGAACTATGCGTCGTACTGTTATAGAATTGAGAAGGTACACTCAACTATATGGATGTATACTGTATTTAAAATTTCCTACGGCTACAATTTGTAGTATCGAAATTGAAAATTGTAACGTCATACTAAATGTCGTAGTTTTAGTCCATGAACAGCGGAAAAGTAGTAAGCGATAAACTTTTTTCCGTTCATCATTTTACTATGGTTGCCAGCGAGAAAAAGTTTAACAGAGGTTTGAAATTATTTTTAAAGTTTGTTGCAAGTCGCTAAGTACTGTCATTCTCATACAGTTTATTTCGAAAGTCTCACCGCATTATATGGCATTTTTGCGATTTCTATTCGTTATGACGTAATATGTTTTGAACCATGCAACAATTGTTACCTCACGGTAAGGAATGTGTGTACCAAATTGGGTTGAAATCGGTCCAATGGTTTAGGAGAAAATGAGCAGCATTGTCGCTTATGGCAGCTGTTTTCCGCGCATCTCATTGTTAAGACGTCATATCTCGTGAACTATATATCGTATGTGATTCTTACACATACGGCGACCGTCCTCATGGATTGAAGCTTACGTGTACAAAATTCATAAAGATTGGAACCAAACTGTAGCTTTGTATGCAACACGTACAAACATACGGACACTCTGCTTTATATATATTAGACAAGTAAGGAATATCGATAAAAGCGCACTGTCGAAAATCGCGACGTATTCGAAACTAAGCAGCAAAATATTAGAAGAAAACAAGCAATATCGGCCTAACCATACTCTCGGAAATTACGAGATATTATAAAATGAACAGCCAAATGTTTGTGAATAGCGAATAGTGTAAATGTCACTGATACTTATTTCATATAGGTCTACCAGCAGTTTATGAGTTTCCCATACGTTTGTCACTTACAACACTTGAACATTTGGGAAAAAAAATCGGCGGAGGAGATTTGAACCCCATTCCTGTGGCTTAGTGATCTAGAGTCCTAACGACTATACTACGATAGCTAGATAACAGAAGTTTCTCTAGTAGACCTTAGTAGGTCTTTTTATTGTTTACTTGTGTTTTATTTACATATAGTTACAACAAATTGACCCGGATACGATTTTGTTATTCATCTTTGATGCGCTGTTGGCCTGAAACACGTTACTGCGAGTTATAAAACCAAAAGCCGGCCGCGGTGGCCGAGGGGCCTGAGGCGCTCCAGTCACGGTCTGCACGGCCACTACGGTCGGGGGTTCGAATCCCCCCTCGGGCATGGATATTTGAGCCGTCCTTAGGATTAGCTAGTTCATAAGTAGTTTGTAAGTTTAGGGACTGATGACCCCGTAGTTAAGTCCCATAAGCTATACAAACATTTATTATTATTATAAAAGCAAAACCGGGAGATATAGGGCAAATCAAGATGGCTTCTTTTGGCATGGAAAGAACAAGTGAAAATCGGTTAGGTTAGGTATAGGTTAAACAAGAGTTTTTTTTAGTATTTGAGGGCGCGTAACGCCCGAATCTCCGGTTAAGAAACATGCAGCATCTCATTAGGCAAAGGCAATTTCTGCGTGTCGGAATAAGGACTTGTTTGGTGTATAGCCACAAGGATCGATAGCGCCCAGTCGTGACCACAGCCGAGTTTTCGAGTCGTGACTGTGATGCCAACAAGACGCTTGCCTAGCGTGTCACTACCCTCACCCGCAAGAGGCACCCTCAGAAGCGCCTTCAGTGTGGTATTCCGGTGCTAAGCCGGGAAATCGCATGACATCTGCTGGCATCTTACAGAACTACGAGGACAGCGTAGGTCAGTGGTTTAGTGGTTTAGGGGGGGGGGGGCTGCTTCTCTGTATACGTTACTTGTGTGACTTGGCACACACGACGCGCGTTCGACTCCGTCTGGCACGACGGACTCGTGTACAAACTCTTTGTGCACGGAATTCCGACGTCTCATGGGAGACTGTTGCAGTCGTACCTGTCTGAACGAACCTTCCATGTGAGGGCAGAAGACGGTACATCGACGGAAAGGCAGATACGTGCAGGAGTACCGCAGGGGTCGGTTCTCGGCCCCCTGCTGTACTCGTTGTACACTGCCGACGCACCTCGGGTACCACACGTAGAATTGGCGCTCTACGCCGACGATACAGCGCTGTTCACCCGCAGCATGAACGCGCACACGATGAGACGCCGCTGCAAGCTGGATGCCACGCTTTGGGGGCTTGGGCCACTAAGTGGCGGTTGAAATTCAACGCCGCAAAAAGCCAGGCAGTCGTCTTCACTAGAAGCCGAGTGCCTATTGGGCTACCGCCGATCGAAAGTCTGAGGGCTCCCATCCCCTGGAGCACGACGGCGAAATACCTAGGGGTCACCCTAGATCAAAGGCTCACCTGGAAACATCACGTCAGTGGCGCTTGCACGTAATTTACCCGCTGCTTAACCCGCAATCGTCGCTGCCGCCGCAACATGCGATCACGATGTACTTGTCACTGGTTCGCCCAGTGCTCGAGTACGCGACCCCAGTATTCGGAAACGCCGCAGACCTCCACATCGAGTCGCTGCAGAGGATCCAGAACCGCGCCCTGAAGACTGCCCTGCATCTTCCGAAGTGGTACTCCACCGCCCAGCTTCACGACGAAGTCGGCATTCTGCCACTCCGGGAGAGGTTCCGCGCCACCGCCAGGAAGATCTATGAGAAGTCGCAGCAGTCCCAAAACCGGCTCGTCCGGGACCTTGGGACACAACAACACTTCAGGCCAACGACTCGTTGGCCTGACCTGCTACGGGATTAATCTTAAAATCCCATAGCAACTGTGGAAGAAACCACACCGTCATTATCTGACACTCTAAGACCCTTCCTCCAGTCAGGCCACTAATTTGTGTTTCATAGGCGGCTCCGTAGCACAGTGGTAGAGTGCCAGACTAGAAATCCAAAGGTCGCGGGTTCGATCCCCACCAGGTCCTAGGATTTTTATCTGTCACTTTCCACTTCTTTCACCTCTGGCAGTGTTGCTAATGTGAAAAATGTCGAGTAGCACCGTGGTTCGGAACCCACGTTAAACTGTAGGTCCTCCTATAACTGGCTGGGTAAGTCAGTTCGAAGGTCGGAGGAAGGCAACGGCATACCACCTCCAAACAGGGTCATGCTTAGTAAAGCACTGTGGTGTTCAAACCAATCTTCGGATTGTTGACTGCTTTACCTTTTTTTATGTTTCAGGTACCGCAGGAACAGCAGTTAATGCTTAGCCTGCAACCCATCGGACCAAGGTCGAGGTCTGTCAAGTGAAGCGTGAGCGTGAGCGTGGCACACACGACCTGTCGATATGAGGCAGACAGGTGGGGAGGAGCTGGAACGGCGCGGTTGTCTGTGGCTGTAGAGCAGAGCCCACGCGACGGTAAACCGGTCCCGGCCGTGTCAGCCGAGTACAGGGGTCCGTGGCCTGGCGAGTACGTAGAGCCGTAACCGGCCCGCTGCCTTGCCTTGCCTTGCCTTGTGCAGGGGGCGGGGCAGGTCGTAAAGTCCGCGGCACAGCACTTTGACGTGGGCAGCGCCACCTCAACCAGCCAGTCCGTCTGCCAGTGGCCGGGATAACGGATCTGTGGCCCCGACACCGCTGTGGCGGCTTCAACAGGCGCCTCGCTCAAAACGGCGGAAGGGAAGGAAATCTCGCCGTTGTGGTCTGCAGAATATACTGAGGAGGAATAAGTTGTGCGTGCTCCCGATACCGTATCGAACCTCATTCTGGAAGGCGTAGGGCAACAGCTTAAAGAATGGACCCCACAAATCGCTGCAAGTCCCCTGCAGAAACACTGTGGCGTGCTGCTTCTACAGCAGTACCTAAAAATGTTCAAATGTCTGTATAGCTTATGGGACTCAACTACGGGGTCATCACTCTCTAAACCTACAAACTACTTATGAACTAGCTAATCCTAAGGACGGCACAAATATCCATGCCCGAGGGGGGATTCGAACCCCCGACCGTAGTGGCCGTGCAGACCGTGACTGGCGCGCCGCAGACCGCTACAGCAGTACCTAGTCAGTCACTGTCTCAACTATGAGGGTTGGAACTTAAATAGTGGCAACACTGGTGTGGAGAATGTGGTGTCGCACAAGTACAAAGTGCGCGCCACCTACTTTCGCCGCGCGCCGCCATGCACGCACGGCGCGGCGTTCTCACGACGTCAGCCACGAGCGCCCTCTGCTACAACTCCGCTCGTGGCCACCACTGAACGACATCGTTCACTTGGGACTGAGATAGGAATCAGTTAACACTTCGGAATGAGATAGGCACCAGTGAAGACTTGGGTATCGGACAGGCACTAGGCAGGCCTCTAGCTCAACTATGTATCAGCATTCTGCAGTACTGAGCTATGTAAAAGTTAAGTATTGCTAAGTCTCTAAGAAATATATATCTTGTTCTAATTTACTCTAGTGTTTCTAGTTTCTGCTGTCCCACTACCTGCACAAGCGTGCATCCTTTATTCCTGTGTCGGTCTTTCTACTCGGCCACAGACACCTAGACGGAAACGAGACACAAAAGCGGCGACGAGGCTGGGACACAAGACACTATGAATGGAATCTCCTATTGCCGCTGATAGCACACGTTGCTCACATACCTCCGAGCAAATGGTATCGCCAAAATGTTCAAATGTTTGTAAAGCTTATGGGACTTAACTATGGGGTCATCAGTCCCGTAACTTACAAACTACTTATCAACTAGCGTATCCTAAGGACGGCACAAATATCCATGCCCGAGGGGGGATTCGAACCCCCGACCGTAGTGGCCGCGCAGACCGTGACTAGAGCGCCTCAGTCCCCTCGGCCACCGCGGCCGGCTGGTATCGCCCGTCCCACGTCACTTGTGAGCGAGCGGTGTAACGTAACTGTGTCATTGTATTTTCGAAACAGGAACAACAGCGTTGGGTCAAGATTGAATGTGCCAGAGGTCGTACAGCACGACAGTGTCATCAAGGTCTTCAAGAGATGTGCAGGGAATCGGCATTGCCATACAGAACCGTGTCATGCTGGGTAAAATCCTTCAAAGAACATCGGGTAACTCTGGCAGACATGCATCGGGCTTGTCGTCCCAGCGTCTCTGAAAAAGAAGTGCATATTGTTGCTCCGTTAGTGGAGCAACACACGACCAATGGAAGAAATCCGCTGAACTTTAATTACACGCTAAATCACTCAAACCTTAAGGTCGCAAATTCTACCAAATCCCTACGAGTTACAAATTAGACTGGAGAGAACTCACAAAAAATATTGTGGGGAAGGCGAACCAAAGGTTTCTTTTCATTGGCAGAACGCTTCGAAGATGCAACAGCTCCTCCAAACACACTGCCTACATCACACTTGTGCCTCCCCTCCTGGAGTACTGTTGCCCAGGCCGCGGTGGAGTAGCCGAGCGGTCTAAAGCGCCTCGCTGCGGAGCTCGCGGTTGTTCGCCGTCGGAGGTTCGAGTCCTCCCTTGGGCGTGTGCGTGTGCGTGCGTGTGTGTGTGTGTGTGTGTGTGTGTGTGTGTGTGTGTGTGTGTGTGTGTGTGTGGTCCTTAGGTTAGTTTACCTTAGTTTAAGTAGTTTGTAAGCTACGGACTAATGACCACGCAGTTTGGTCCGATAGATTTACAAACATTTGAACTGTTGCCCAGTGTGGGACCCTCAACAGGTGAGGACTGACGGAAGACACAGACGGTTCAGAGGAAGGCAGCTCGTTTTATCACGTTAAAGCGGGGGGGGGGGGGGGAGTGGGGTGGGAAGCGTCTCGGTTATGTTGTACGATTTGAGGTGGAAATCATTAAAAGAACGGCATTATTCTTTGCGGCGAGATCTGTTTGCGAAATTTCAATCACCAACTTTTACTTCTGAATGTGAAGATATTTTACTACCACCCATCTACATAGGGAGACATGACCATCCCAATAAAATATGAGAAATCACATCGAAAACGGAATGATTTAGGTGTTATTCTTCCCGCGCGCTATTAGAGAATGCAACGGTAAAGAAAGGTTATGAAAGTGGTTAATGAACCCTCTGCCAGGCACTTAAATGCGATTTGCAGAGTATCTATGTAGATGTAGTGATCAACGCTAGATATTTCGTGAGCTCGGCCACAAAACCGGATTAGCGCACAAGACTGTGCTTCGCATCCTGAAGGAAGGCCTGGGCATAGGAAAAATTGCATCATGATGGGTTTCACATGAACTGACGGAAATGCAGAAATGGATGCGTTACGACGCTGTTCACACGTAGTTCGTGGGCTACGTGCGCGGAGGAGAGGCTTTCTGACGCCGTATCGTAACACTGGATTAGACATGGGCCACATCGTCCGAGCCAAAACTGAAACGCCAACCTGACGAATGGCGTCATTACGGGTCGCTGCGAGGCCTACAAGAAAGACAGGCCCCAGCGCAGTCGAAATGCGACGTGGCTGCCCGCTATGAGGCAGTGGGCAGTGCCCCAGCGGCCGGCCAATCGGCTACCGATCGCGCCGACTCGGAATTACCTTGCTTACGTGGCATTTCGACTGCGCTGGGGCCTGTCTTTCTCGTAGGCCTTGGGGTCGCTGCGATAGTCAAAAGTGCGTCAGAACCTCGGTATGTTAAAAATTATCGTGGTTCTCCTGTACGACTTTGATGGTGTTATCCTAATGAATTACGTTCCTTCACAGCAGACCGTCAGTGCACAGTAATACTGCTGCTTTCTGGAGCATCACCAGCGATCAGCTTTGCCAAAGAAGCGGCAACACTTGCTGCGCAACACAGCCATTATTTTGCGCGGGCGAATACAGCGCAAGCTGTGGCTGCTCTGTTCAGTCGATGGGACTTACTGTACCATCCACCATGTTCCCCGAACGTAAGTCCTTGTGACTTTGATTTCATTCCGAAGATGAAGGAGCCACTTCATGGCGTTCGCTTCAGAACTGTTGCAGAGATTCGACAGGCAGAAGACCGCTCCATTCGCACCATCAACAGAACAGGCTCTGCTAACGGTGTACTAACATCTTCCACGTTGCTGGCAACGGCTTCTACACAACGCTAGTGACTACTTTGAAGGACAGTAACGGATGCAAACATGTAAATCTTTGGTATCGATTGTGAATAAACAGTTGCCACTATTTAAGTTCCAACCATCGCATTTGACACTCCCTTGCTAAGTGTCTTTAATATATGTAGTAAATTTCGATACGATGTGCGTCGTCCGTGCCACGCCTTGATCCAGAGTGCATGGTCGCTCCCCGTCGGAGGTTCGGGTCCTCCTCGGGAGCGCGCGCGTGCGTGTGTGTTTTGTCCTTATCGTAAGTCAGTTTAAGTAGTTTGTAATTTGAGGGATCGATGACCACTGCATTCAGGTTTCACAGCTTTACAAACATTTCAGCATTTGCAGCCGCGTCGGAGAGGCCGAGCGCATTGAGGCGGTATGCTGCGATGCGCGAGGCCGTACCCCGTCGGGGGTTCGAGTCCCCCCTCGGGCATGGATGTTTGTGTCGTCTTTAGTATAAGGTAGTTCATAAGTAGTTTGTAAGTTTAGGGACTGATGATCCCGCAGTTAAGTCCCTTAAGGTTAAAAACATTCGTAAACATTTGCAGCGTCGGTATGTATCGAGAGAACTAAGCTAATATCCTTCAGACATGCCTGGACTATGGCGACTGAATCCGTCACTTTAAAGAATTGTATTCGCAATTGCGGACATGAATCAGCATGGACTACACGATTTAACGGTGACACGAATACTTGAGCCCCACCGAAACGCGAACCCTGATTTCCTGCATTTCGCGAGCATGTCTGAAGGACATTTCCTTACTTCTATTGATAAGCATGGATAACGCACATCGTATTTAAATAAGCCTCAGCATGCCTCGCGACAAATATAGTAAAACGTCTATTCCTGTGCGGGAATTATATTATAGAATTGTACAAAGACTCACGAACAGCAGGTAGTGTGTCCGACATATGGAACTATGGTTCTTCCGGGAGGCGGGCGCGGGACGCTAAACACGGAAAATCCGGGTTCGAGTCCCGGCCCGGCGCAAATGATTACACGTCTCCTTTAAATTAAGCAGGAGATACTGACTCATATTGGCAAATGCAAATACATTTCTTGGACTCTCTTAAATTTCTTATTTTCATTTTAGTATTTTTTTCCATTACTGTATATGTATTTCTTTTTGTGAAACAGAAATAGCATGAAGTCAAAAGCTTTTACGAATTTTTAAATAGGATAATCTGATAGATGCAAGAAATTAGACAAAATAAAGTATGACAGTAACCGTATATCCGAGGGATGCTAAGAGCATTCTAGCTCTTTAAGCAGGCCCCCAGAATAGTGGCTAATTAATAAAAATTATTATTAAAGTAATTATAATTAATAATAAGAAAACTCCTAAAAAGTTTATGATTCGGTATGTAATGTTACATGTGTCTCCACATACCAAAAGGTTCTTATTTCCCGATATTTTAAAATTAATTTATTTTCATATTTGCTTATTTTGTTTAAATTTTTCGTAAATATTAATATATTACTCACAGTCATCTGCACTTAACAATCTTTGAAGATTGATTAATATATGTAAACACCTGGGCAAAGAATACAAGGACAATTATCAAGTTCAACTTTTCTAAAAAAAACAGGAGATGCGCGTTCATTTCTTCTTCTCGTTCGAACATTGAGGCAGTAAAAGTAGTAAATGGCTCGAATTCTGTAATTATTACGAAATTTCCAGGATAGAAATTTCTGGAGATGTTCGAGAATGAACTATGTAAGCGATGTAAGTTTTATGTAGATATGGTGCTTTTTAATTCCGTTATAAGCTCTGCAGTTTAACCGAACTTCGAATGTGTTCCCATGTAGTAGAAAACATTATTTTTCCTTCTCACATTTTATTAAATGTGATGCAGTTTATTTTTCAGAACAACGGATTCCGCCATTACATCTAATTACGAGATTAAATGTTGGAGATGCGATAAGAATAGTAATAATTTTCATTCCATTCTTTTACTAAATAATTGTATACGATGATGAGATTTTCTGCGGACTTATTAAATTTCAGTTTTAACAATTTTAGCTAGCCATGGAGTTTCTTAGTAAATTGGTGAGCCGGCCGCGGTGGCCGAGGAGACTGAGGCGCTCCAGTCACGGTCTGCACGGCCACTACGGTCGGGGGTTCGAATCCCCCCTCGGGCATGGATATTTGTGCCGTCCTTAGTATAAGGTAGTTGATAAGTAGGGACTGATGACCCCGTAGTTACGTCCCATAAGCTTAACAAACATTTGAACTTTTTTTTTTTAAATTGGTGATAGTAAATGATATCTTCACGGCGGTTTTCTATCAACATTCAAATTAAAAAAAAAATGTTTTTAATTAACCACAAATACTGGCATTCTGGGAGGGACGCAGTTTACAATGGCACTCCATTAGTTTACGTGTGAATCTGGCCTTGGCACAGGAAACTTTAACTTTTAATGCGTTCTCAACCGTTACTGATGATACAAATTGTATCCGTATTAATCAGAACCTCTTTCGACAGAGGTGCAATAATATCTCAGCTGTCCTACTTATCAGAGGCCTATCTTCTTTTATGGCTTTGAAGATGGCTATCAAATAATGGCGCTGTTGCTGTTGTGTTTACAAAACACAGACACTCAAAAAAGGTGTTTCTTCAACTAAATGAGTTGTCATCAAAACAAACCAGTGATGCCCAGAGCTTACGACACTGGACTTCGCAAGCCAACACAAAGATAAGTATTTGCAACTGCTGTGCTTCCGAACGTAATTGCAATTTAAGCGTTTACCATACACATTTCGACATGAGCCTGAAGATACGTCAGATTATTTCTTAACTAGTTTAACTAGAGCTCCTAAATACCCAGGCTGCATCGTCCGCCATGTTTTCCCCAACATGGAATCGCGCTGCACTAACAGCGTAGAGGCGCATGCACTGCCATCTTTCACAAACGATTTCGCAAAAACTAATTGGTAGAAATATTTAATTTTTCCGCTACTTAAATATTTGTACGTCAGCATTGTGACGAAATGCTCGTCATTTCGTTAATAGTCAAAGTTAATAAGATATTGGCTTCGAAATCAGAGACTGCCTACATTAGGAAACGTTTGCAGTAAAAAATAGAGGCTGCTATGATATTCCGTTTGGTGCTTGTTGCACCATTGGTTGCTGCGGATGAAACTTTCCTAATGGATTGAATTTTATTTTCAACTTGGAGGAGATGTTTACCTTTCACTTATACCGCTAAACTTTATTTTATTTAGTGCCCTCATTTCGATGGCGATAAGGCCAGAATGAATAATTGCGTATCTCATACACGGTTAGAGGTATCAAAATGATATTTTAACAAATGATAACATGCAAAGAGGGGGGTATTTTGCCACGTGGTTAGTACGCAAAAATTCATTAACTGTCGCGTTATTCAAGGAAATACATAGTTGTAGAATGAAAAAGACTGAAGTTAGCGATTTATTATTCGAGTTGCAGATATTCCTTCGTCACTCACAAATGTTTATTTCTTTGCTTCTTGTCCACTGTATTTCAGAGCTACTACTGAGTTTCGAAAACCCAATAGGAAATACATTTCCCTTAGTTTAAAGCCTAGCAGTAACAGGACGGAAGTTACTAGATCTAATGAGGCTTATATGTGAGAATACTAGAAAATGACAGATAGCAACGATCTCTTCACGAACTGACTTGTTCTCATTTCCTCACAAAGCGAAGCACTCTGTATTGTGATATTTAGAATGTCCTTTTCCTATAACTGAAAAATTGAAATTGCATATTGCATAGTGACACAGCACTTTTGTAGTGTGCAGCTATTAAATTTAATTGGTTAAAAGAAGTCAGTACCAGCATCTTCAAGTATGGATATTATACAGTAACAACGTGTGCCTAATTATTAGGAGCTCTAATACGGAAGACGTGTTACTACTAGACGGGCGGGCGGATCCCAGTGCGTCATATTTAACTGACATTATCTCAAGTCATACATTTCTCACAGAGTTTCTGTTTGGAGAGGATGAAAATTTGATGTATTTTGAACATTTCATACACTTAATGTGTTCACCTAACATCAAAAGAAAAAAAAGTTCGTCGCATGTCGAAAATTCCGTAACGTCGTCAGAAAGTGCATGGTCGTAAACTATCAGTATATGCGGTTTATAAATCGCCATAAATAAAACGGAAAAGAAAATGTAGTTCAGTTCTTAACGAAGACATTGATGAAAGTTTAACGTTGACACAGTGAGTAGTTTGCGAGTGTGAGCGAGTTGGATGAAACGCGTTGTAACGCGTGAGCTTCGTCCAGAACGTGGCAACTCCTACAGCTTGGGAAAAAATGGCGGATAGTTCAGCTAGGGTTTATAGGAGCCTTAAGTTTAACAAGTTTCTGAACTATTGCGCCAACCACGATCAAATCAGTCTGTCTACGAATAAAGGCACGATTCTTTATATAAGCGAATTACCATGTACAGGATGGGGGGCACATGAAAGTGGCCCGGGCCGGCCGCGGTGGCCGAGAGGACTGAGGCGCTTCAGTCACGGTCTGCACGGCCACTACGGTCGGGGGTTCGAATCCCCCCTCGGGCATGGATATTTGTGCCGTCCTTAGTTGTAGGTAGTTCATAAGTAGTTTGTAAGTTTAGGGAGTGATGACCCCGCAGTTAAGTCCCTTAAGCTAAACAAACATTTGAACATTTTTGAAAGTGGCCCGGCTGAGTGGATATCAAAACATTTTTTGCAGAATTCACAGAGGGACAAAAGGCCAATAGTCACTTCCATCGCGGTGTAACAACTGCTCGTACTGCCGTGCGAACCTTGGAGCAGCTCAACCAACGAGCTTAAATTTCAAAGAGCGGCGACAGGTCCGCCATATTCGAAGCAAATTGAACTGGCGTACTCAATGTTATTTGGGGTATCGGCTGACAGCAGATATGCCATACGCACTCGAGAAGTTTACCTATTCACAGTTCCACGTTTTAAATAATGATTGACTATTGTATACAAATGCATCAAGTTCCATCAAGACTTTTTCGAAGCTGCACTTACCTGGTAGTGTATTTCCTAACAATGCTGTAATGAAATCCCACGAACCTGTCAGTATTACAGTTCCAGTTCGAAGTATAACAATTAGCTGAGGTTTGCAATAAAAAAAGTGTCGCTACGAAAATATTTATGTTGATTTTAATGCAAGTACATGGTCTAAACGAGCTGCGAAACGTACAGTGAACAGTAATTGTTATGACGAACATTCATGACCATGGATTGCATCTGCTATTAATGTGTTGTAACAACTGCTTTCATAAAGTCTAGTACACACTTATCTTGTGTTTACTAAACCTTTTAAGTCTACAAACTTATAAAATTGCTGTTAAAGGGTTTGGTTGTAAACTTTGGTGGACGAAATTTTGGTACATCCACATCTACATACATACTCCGCAATCCCCCGTTAGGTGCGTGGCGGAGGGTACACAGTACCACTACTAGGCATTTCCTTTCCTATTCCACTCCCAAATAGAACGAGGAAAAAAAGAATGCCTATATGCCTCCGTACGAGCCCTAATTTCTCTTATCTTGTCTTTGTGATCTTTACGCGAAATGTAAGTAGGCGGCAGCAAGATCGTACTACACTCAGCTTCGAATTCCGGCTCTCTAAATTTCCTCAACAGAAATGCACGAAACGAACGTCGTATTTCATCCAGCGATCCCCAATCGAGTTGCCGGAGCATTTCCGTGACACTCGGGCATTAGTCGAACCTACCAGTAAAAAACCTAGCTGCTCGCCTCTGAACCGCCTCTATGTCTTCCTTCAAACCGATCTGCTGCGGATCCCAAATACTTGAGCAATACTCAAGACGTGGTCGTACAGGCGTTTTATACGCGGTCTCCTTTACAGGTGAAGTACATCTTCCCAAAATTCTCCCAATAAACCGAAGTCGGCTGTCCGCCTTACTCACAAATGTTCTTACATGTTCGTTCCATTTCATATCGCTCTGCAATGTTACGCCTAAATATTTGAACGACGCGACAGCATCAAGAAGCTCACTAATAATGCTGTATTCGAACACTATAAGATTGTTTTTTTCTACTCATGCGCATCACCTTACATTTTTCTACATTGAGAGCTAGCTGCCATTCTTCGCATCAACTAGAAATTTTGTCTAAGTCATCCTGTATGCTATTACAGTCAGTTACAGACGATACCCTCCTATACACCACAGCATCATTAGCAAACAGCCGCAAATTAAACTTACTCTGTCCATCAGATCATTTATATAGATAGAAAATAATAGCGGTCCTATCACACTCCCCTGGGGCACGCCTGACGATACACTCGTCTCTGATGAACACTCGCTGTCGAGAACAACGTACTGTGTTCTATTACTTAGGAAGTACAAAGACGAAAGTGACAAACTACTGCAGCACATTCATCGAACTCTATAAGAGGTTGTGCGTTGACACTAGCTCTATCTCGAGAATACGTATTTATTTGATTTTAATATTGCATAATATTTCCTAAAGCCGTGAACGGATCATTGCTGAGTGCACAACATAAAGAAGTACATTGTTTTACAAAAAACGGGGTTTCTAAAAAGCCAAGCACGTCCTACAGTTTATTCGGGTGGGGAAGTTAAAAATGAGCAGTTAAGTATCTATACAATAAAACTGTAAAACGTCGCGACTGTCTTGTTTGAAAACACTGATGTAGCAAACTGCTCAACGAATTTGCATGCGCTTTCCACAGACACTGGTTCTTCAAGATAAGATCGTGCAAAAAGATACTATCAAGATTTAAATTTTAATTTGTAAGCACGTAAGATTTGTGTGTTTGAAGTCATCATACATGACGGTAGGTCGTCCAGATCAAAAAAGGCCCCTTCATATTCAAGAGCTGAATCAGAAGTTTCCCCAAGTTCAATAGTCTATCAAATTACTACTGACGAATTTCATTACACAATAATAATAATAATAATAATAATAACGTGACAGTCAAGCGGCAGGTGGAATACAAAAGGTTGTACCACGAATTGGCATATGTTTAAATCTTCAGGGTAACTAAGTTGACAAGTCACGAAATGTGCATGCAGTAGTTTGTGGTACAATTTACGCACATAAATAAATTTTGTTTTAAAGATCCTATGTGAGATACCATGATTTCTCTCCTGAAGATCGTGGTTTGGATTACCTGCCCTTGTAAGTTGTACAATAAACAAGTGAATTACGTACAAAACTACCTTATTTCTCTACAGTTAACACGGCATAGATCATTAGGAGCAGGATCACATTTTTACTTCACCCACTGTGTTCTCTTTTCTACGTAGCAAATAAACCGGGGAACAAGTGTATTTTTTTCCTTCAAAACAGCTGATTTTTTTTCTCTGCTTCGTTGAAAAATGTAACAGTTAACGTTCGTATTTGTGTAGAATATAGGGTTTCCCTGTTTCCAAGGGCTTTAATTCATAAATAACATTTCGACTTTAGATATTTAGCCTTATTTGAGGAAGAACGATCGAGAAGTATCAAAATTCCCATGAAACCTTCGCATTGTATTACGAAAGCAAAGCAAATGATTACATGAAGACTAACCCACAAAATCCGCTACTACAGCGTGAGAGCGCAGAGAGGAAAATTTCCGAAGAGACGCAGCCTGTCTCGTTCCCCTCCCGCGCTAACGTCGAAACTTTCTCTTCCTGGAATCCTGAAAGACGACTCGCTGTTTCCACTCATCCCATCCCACCCTGTCCCGTTACGTCACACTGACTATCTGTTCGAACACCGCTTTTTGAAATTCGCTGCATAGTGTTTTAAAGTTTGGTTTCCTTTAGTGACTACGTAAAAGTGTCAATCGACCTTCAGGTGAATGTCACGTCGTCTCACGTTTAAACGCACACTCGATTTCGTATTTCAGACAAAAAAACCAATTTAATATTGGTTTCATTCTTCTCCAGAAACTGTGAAACTGCCTTAGTAGCTAATTTGGATTAGCGCACAAATAATTTAGTGGACAAAATAAAAACGCTACCAACATTTTTACAGAAATAAAACGAGACTCGCTGAACATGGCACACAGCTGCCCGAAACAAGCAACAAATCCGTATAAATAAGAATCATTTTTTACGTATTTGAGGATCAATTGAGAACGGCTCGAGCAATTTGGCCGTCTTTTCTTGTTGAGTTGCCCGGGGTATTTATTTATGTATTCCTGACATTTTTCAGGCATTTATTCATTTCTATAAGGGCTATACATCTGCAAAATCTCTTAAGAAGTAATACATTAAAATTTGGTGCGTGATAGGGCGGTTTTCCATGAACGTTCTCTTTATGTGCTTATATCTCATGAACTACGTGTCGTACTGTGATTCAATTTAGAAGGTACATACAACTATATGTGTGTATACTGTCTGTAAAATTTCCTGCGGATACGATTTGTAGTCTACAAATTATAAATTGTAACGTTATACCGAATGCCGTGTTTTTACTCCATAAACAGCGGAAAAGTAGTAAGCGAAAAACTTTTTTCCTTTCATCATTTTGCTATGGTTGTCAGTGAGAATAAGTTTATTAAAGGTTTGAAATTACGTTTAAAGTTTGTTGCAAGTCGCTAAGTACTGTCACATACAGTGTATAAATAAAGTCTCGCCGCATTATGTGGCAGTTTTTTTGCAATTCCTATTGTTTCTGACGTAATATCTTCTGAATCGTGTGTCGTACGTGATTCTTAACCCTGCAGCAATTGTTACCTTACGGTAAGGAATGCGTGTACCAAATTTGATCGAAACCAGTCGTTTAGGAGAAAATGAGCAGCATTGTCGCTTAATGCAGCAGTTTTTCGCGCATCTCATTGTTTATGACGTCGTATCTCGTGAACTACGTACGTACCGGTAGTTCTTACACTTACGGCGACCGTCCTCATGGATTGAAGCTTACGTGTGCAAAATCCTGTAAAGAACATCATCTTTGCTTTTTCTTACTTTGTTATGCTATTTATTGCCTTTCCAATAAAACCCCGTGTCATTCCAACCACATGTGTCAATTTTTACCTCTCTATCTACATTATTCCGTGATTTATTAAGTTTTCAAATTACTAGAGACTTTTTGATCACCCGGTCTGTAACTTGCTTACCTATTAGCAAGACAGAAGCTAAGCATTGCCGGGTTCTCTAGTAATTAAATACAAGCCGGACGCAGCAGATTACAGAAGGTGGCATATTAAGAAAAAAAAAATCGCAAACTCGAGGAAGAGAATCGTCAACATGATGGTACCAACCGTAGGCAAATGTCGGAACTGAATCTGGATTCGACAGGCAACGTTGGTCAAGGCTTGGCAATGAAGACTCTGGTAGTTGGCCGCAGTGTTATTTCTTTTGGAAATAGAAGTATAATTCGGTGTAACACAAGGCTGAGGAAATCCCCTGCAATTTCAAACGTGTGTACCTCGATGCTAGCGGCTACACACACACACATATAAACAAAACGCTAAGTGTGCGAGGCTCGGAAGCGGAACTGCCGGCAGAGGGGCACATAACGAGGGCTCACATTCTGTACTCCACCGCAGACGGGCTTCTCATTTCCATTACAGGGCCGGAACTCCGTTGTAATGCCACGTGCACTGAATGGTGAAATTAAACGACACTGGTAAAAAGAAAAAAATAATCCTTAAGGGCACAGGGACCTTCTGTTTCCGCCAGGTTCAAGTAACCGTTTCAATGCATCCTCCCTCTTCAAGTAGTAACAATAGTCCACAAATTATTGCCCGGGTACATTTAACCATTTACAGGCCAAATTTTATTAATTTATGAACAAAGGTATTTCTTCAGATATTTCTATTCATAATGATTGTCGTTTATCGGCTAGTGAAGTCAATAGAGGATCAAAAGCAACTGCAAAGCGATTTAGACAAAATTTCTACAAGGTGCGAAAATTGGCAACTGACACTAAATAAAGAAAAGTGTGAAGTAATACGCATGACCACTAAAAGAAATCCGCTGAACTTCAATTACGCGATAAATCAGTCAAACCTTAAGGTCATAAATTCTACTAATTACCTAGGAGTTACAATTACGAACTTCTTAGACTGGAGAGAACACACGGAAAATATTGTGGGGAAGGCGAACCAAAGGTTACGTTTCATTGGCAGAACGCTTCGAAGTTGCACCAGCTCCACCAAAGAGACTGCCTACATCACACTTGTGCGTCCTCTTCTGGAGTACTGTTGTCCAGTGTGGAATCCTCACCAGGTGGGACTAACGGAAGATATTGAAAAGTTTCAGAGAAGGGCAGTTCGTTTTATCACGTTACGGAGGGGGGGGGGGGAGCGTCACGTAAATGTTGCACGAACTGGGGTGGAAACCATTAAAAGAAAGACGTCTCTCATTGCGGCGTGATCTGTTTGCGAAGTTTCACTCACCGACTTTTACTTCTGAATGTGAAAATATTTACCTATCACCCACCTACTTAGGAAGACATAGCCATCCCAATGAAATAAGAGAAATCAGATCGAAAACGGAACGATTTATGTGTTCTTTCTTCCCGCGCGCTATTAGAGAATGGAACGGTAGAGAAAAGTTATGAAAGTCGTTAATGAACCCTTTGCCAGGCACTTAAATGTGATTTGCAAAGTATCTATGTAGATGTAGATTGAAATAATGTTTTTATTTTTAAATTTTTAGTTCTTGCATGGAAATTTGGGATGACTTCGTATGGCATCATTGGGCATGGTATGTTTCCTCTGACATACCTAACACCTCTTTCAAACAGTTTACTACTAATTTAGACATTTTACAGTAATTTATTAATGAAAATTCCAAACTGTCTTGATATAATATTTTGAAGACTTGCTGTTTGTACTCTAACTTAGACATTAAGCTATAATAAGCATTTTGTTAGTGTGTTGTAGCCTAATGCTCCTCTGTTCCCGTCAAGTAATGGTAGCCAAGTTCCCCGCGATGAATTATGTAAAGTCCTGCAGTGTTTTGCATAATCTCTGGTCATATGGTTGGGCCGAGAATAATAGATAACGACAATGACGCCATATGGCATCATTGGACTGGAAAGGGTTGAAGTATTTGGAAATAAACTCTAATTTTCATAGAAAAGACATTAAGAACTAGAATTTTTGTTGTTGTTGTTGCTGTAATAACGACCTTTTTCTTCGGCTAATGTACTACATAAAAATGTTAATGGAGCCCTTTCTAAGATATCAGACTGCCTGAATTAAATTTACAGTTACGTAACATTACTTAAAAGCTACTGGGTCGATTTGTACAAAACCTATAACAATCGCCACTTAAGGCGAAGCCAATTCTATAATCAAAAGTACTGATTAAACTTTATTAGGGCACACACTTTTTTCTAGAGGACTGCATTAGTCGTTCCCGTGCCTCCACGTCTTTCGTGGCTCGCTAGCACAGTATACGGAGTGTGCAGGGAGAGAGTCCCTGATTTCAAAATTAAATACCTCGAAAATTAACGACGACAGACGAGTGCACGGCAAAGTACTGTGAAAACTGGAAGAATTTTATACAGAAGTTCACAAAAGCCAGAAATAGTTCGAGGAGCTGATGTATGCTTCGCAGCTCCTACAGTATCAGCGTGCATAACTAAACTCGTTCATCGCACGCCTCTTTGCAGTGACACCACAGTGTTTCCGACATGCCCGTCACTCACACTACAAAGGAGCAAACGATAAAATTTGTCATCACGTCCTGTACTCTGAACAGAAATTAAGTCAGGTCCCTGCAGATTCAAGCTCATCCAGAGTCGTGGGATGATCGCTGTAGAGTCTTCAATGTGCCACACACAAAGTAGTCACACGGGGTCAGATCTGGGGGAATATGGATGTCAATCCATCGCTGCGCCAGTAAATTAGTATTAATCCAACGCAAATTCTCTATTGACGAAGTATTGATCGAGAAACCAGAACACGCGTTCGGTATGGTGTGGTCTGGCACCATCTTTCATGAACCACTCGGTGGCTGGTCGATCGTCCAAAACCTACCTGCGTGGGGACAATTTGTTGCAATGCCCGTCCACTAGTGATGCTTCATCGGATGACTTGAAGCCAATAATGCGTCTGCTTCATACCGCAGCGAACACGGTAACTTGCAGAAAAAAAAAGTTCAATTGTCTGTTAACCTTATGGGTCTTAACTGCGGGTTCATCAGTCCCTAAACTTACGAACTACTTGTTGACGAATTCTTGATGTCTCAGAATGTGTCGCATCAACCTATCAAATGTTCAAATGTTTGTAAAACTTATGGGACCTAACTACGGTGTCATCAGTCCCTAAACTTACCAACTACTTATGAACTACTTACGAACTAGGACGGCACAAATATCCATGCCCGAGGGAGGATTCGAACCCCCGACCGTAGTGGCCGTGCAGACCGTGACTGAAGCGCCTCAGTTCCCTCGGCCACCGCGGCCGGCCACCAACCTATCCCTTCTCTTATTCAGGATATGCCAGAAACTCCTTTTCTCCCCAATTCGGTTAAGCACTACCTCGTTAGTTACGTGATCTACCCACCTAATTTTCATCATTCGTCTGTAGCACCACATTTCAAAAGCTTCCATCATCTTTTTGTCTGAACTCCTTATCGTCCACGTTTCACTCCCATACAATGCTACACTCCAGACAAATGCTTTCAGAAACGACTTCCTAACATTTAAACTAATATTGGATGTCAACAAATTTCGCTTCTTCAGAAACGCTTTTCTTCCCATAGCCATTATGCATTTTATATCTTCTTTACTTCGGCCATCAGAAGTTATCTAGCTACCCAAGTAACAGAACTCATCTACTACTTCTATTGCGTCATTAACTAATTTAATTCCTTCGGAACCCTGATTTGCTGACGCTACATTCCATTATCCTTGTTTTACTCTTGTTGATGTTCATCTTATAACCTCTTTTCAAGACATTGTCTATTCCATTCAATTCCTCTTCCAGATCCTTTGCAGTCTCTGACAAAATTACTACATCATCGGCAAACCGCAAAGTTTTTATTTCTTCTACCTGAACTTTAATTCCCCCTCCAAATTTCTCCTTGCTTTCCTTTATAGCTTGCTCAACGTACGATTGAACAACAGTGGGGAAAGACTACAACCTCTCCGTCCCTTTCATGCCCTTCGACTCTAATAACCGCTGTTTGGTTTTTGTGTAAGTTCAATATAACTCTTCGCCCTCTATATTTTACCCCAGCTACCTTCAGAATTTGAAAGAGTGTATTCCAGTCGACATTGTCAAAAGCTTTCTCCAAATCTACAAACGCCAAAAAACGTAGGTTTCACTTTCCTTAGCCTATCTTCTAAGATAAGTCGTAACGTGAGTATTGCCTCCCGTGCTCCTATTTTTCTCCTAAATCCAAACTGATCTTCCGCAAGGTCGGATTCCACCAGTTTTTCCATTCGTCTGTAAATTATTCGTGTCAGTATTTTGCAATCATTACTTATTAAACTGATAGTTCTGTAATTTTCATATTTGTCTGCACTTGCTTTCTTTGTAATTGGAATTACTATATTCTTCTTGAAGTCGGAGGGTATTTCCCCTGTCTGATTATCTTGCGTACTAGATGGAACGATTTCTTCATGACTGGCTCTCCTAACGATATCAGCAGTTCATATGGAATGTCTGAAAACTACTTATGAACTACTTTATACTAAAGACACAAAATCCATGCCCGAGGGAGGTTTCGAACCCCTGACGGGGATCGGCCTTCGCCCATCGATGCATAGCGCCTCAATGCTCTCGGCCACTCCGTCGCGGCAGTGGTTTTGCTTCACACAAATGAGGATTTTTCAGAAACCAAAAATCGCCAGTTTTGCTTATTCTCAAGTCCATTCAGGTAGAAGCGTGCTTCATCTGTGAAGCAGATGCAGCCAACTTCAAATTCTTCATTACTAACCATGGCGATAATCTGGTTCGCAAATTCAGCCCACTGGCACCGGATTTTGGGTGGGAACAGGTGTAGGCTCTATCTCAGTATTTTCTGCGTACTGGAACGCTTCAAAAGGCTCTCAGGCAATTCTTCGGAAGGATTTCCTTGGATTTTGCTGCATAATTCCAGAAGCTGTTGAACTGAAGGACAGACATTGAATTAAAATTGGTGCCGCGGTAGGGATTCGAATGCCAGACCTCGTGCTTAACCACTCAGCTTTAACCACTCAGCTAACGATGCCACGACTGCATGGACTTTCTTAAAGCGCAACTCTCCCCACATACTTCAATTCTTACTCATGTTCCCACATACAGGGTGTCGCCTTAATATTGTCCAGCCATAATATCTCTGGAGCAACAACAGCTATTGTAACACGAGTTTCACAAGTATCTGTCAGGCTTGATTCCATGGTGGAATGTGTGTTCCAAGACTGTATTTGACTTGTGGAATTTTTTTAAGCAATCACTCGTAAAAATATATTTATTTATTCGCAGATATAGATTTTGACCACTGTGAGGTCAGTACGAACGCAACCTCCAACATGGAGGTCGAGATGTTTTAAATATTTAAATTGTTTTAAGCTCTGACAATGACCACACAGTGGTCGAAATCTAGATCTGCGAGTAAATAAATATTTTTTACGACTGATTGCTGAAAAAATTTCCACAAGTATCTGTGTAAGGCAGTGGCTCATGAATGTAAGTTTTTGAAACATTCTAAAACAAAAGCATGTATGTTTTTAACACAAACTTATTTGCTTTTTAAGGGACACCGTATATTATTTCATCAACAATATACAGCATGACAAATCACAAACATTAGCGTTGATTGCATCGCAATACGCCAATTACAAACCCGAGATATTGCGAAGCAAAGTTGACGCTTGAAATACGCGAAACGCGCGGCTAGCGCTCGTCCTGAGCAGCATGGGGTTCTCGCCCGAGTCTCAGGACGTGCGCTAGCCGCGCGTTTCGTGTTATTTTTATTTTATTTTATTTTTATTTATTTAATTATTTATTGAATCGTCTTCGCTTCGCCGGCCGCGGTGGCCGAGGTGACTGAGGCGCTCCAGTCACGGTCAGCACGGACACTACGGTCGGGGGTTCGAATCCCCCTCGGGCATGGATATTTGTGCCGTCCTAGTTCGTAAGTAGTTCATAAGTAGTTTGTAAGTTTAGGGACTG